>JASVER010000018.1:11091046-11133231 GCA_030449065.1 Oceanodroma leucorhoa
GGCCTTCCCCCTCATCCTAACCCATAAGCACTCAACCCGATCATCACAAACGTCTAGCTCCGTACAGTTAAAAATAATATCTTAGAGGTCACGGAGTATTTAGCAATTAAATCTTCGACCTTAATTCCACTCAGACTGAAAAAGAAAAATTTATCGTGGTAACACATTAGCTCCAGTTGTATAACATAATTTCCCTGAATGCTTAGAGAATGTCAATGACAGTTTCAAGAGAAGTAGTATCTGTGGAAGTAGGGTATTAAAAGACTACCTAGAATTATCAGTTATATCACATTTTAATGCATTTCTTGGAAGTTTAAACATTTGCAGTGGAAGGGTTTTGACAATATAGTCTACTTATTTATTTTTCACTTTACCTGATAGTTAAGAATCATCATACACAGCTATATCATGCCAGTTGCCTATTGGTTTTGGGAAAGAGTAGTCTAAATATAATAAAGGATTTTGAATAGTAATCTATAACATTTAGCCACCTGAAGATTAAACTCTACAGAATACATTAAGTAGATGCTCTTGTGCAATCACAAAGCAGTGAGGTGGTTCTTCTGGTATTTGGTAGCGTTGTCTGACAGAAGGCTGAAACCAGTGCTTCAGAGCAACTAGAGAAAATGCAGGATCTGGACATGGAGCAAAGCCAGCAAAGATCTGAAAAACAGCAGTGCTGTTTAATTAAATATTTTAGGTCATAACTTCTAGCAGACAGCTGTGTGCTGCTTTGTAACCAGCTGATTACTATTTTATTTGAGCTAACCACACTGCACTGAAATATGAGATTACACAAAGTATGAAAAAATATGCTCAGAAAGGGAAAGATGAAAAACAGGGAAAAAGTAACATAGCACCACCTGTGTAGCAGCCAGAAATAGAGGTAATTCATCTACTCAATATACATGTTCAAAAGAAGGTATATTTGTTTCAGGTTTTGTTGCCTTTTAAAAAAAAAATATTCATGGAAACAAATTTTTCCACAAACAGTGTTTTCACTGAAAGTATTCCTAGGAAGAAACACTCTGCTTTATTCAGTGGGAAATATACCATTTTTCTGATTTGATCTTCTAGATAGTATAAGAAGGGGGAAACTGAAAATATAGGGAAAAATGTGCACCCCCACTTATAAAACAAGCAGGAAAGGAAGGTTTGAATGTCATTCAGTACAAAATTATCTTTATCATACTCTTGACATGCAGTCCATTTCAACCCAAACTCCTTCTAAAAAGGGAAAGAAATGGTTTTCCTTCTCCCTTTTCCTTTAAACACTATTGTAATCCTATTTACATCAGATATCGAGCCTATTTTGTTGTTGTTGTCTTTGTGTCCAGACATTTTGTCAAAGCAGCTAGAGGAGACAAAGTGCATACTTACAGTCCTATAAATAAAACTCTAAACATCCTTTAAGGGTGAAATATGTGTATACTTGTAGCCTGGAGGGTATCAGGACTAGGAGTAGAAACAAGGACATAGGGAGTCATACATAGTTACATGCATTTTTATTGCCTTCCTTTTTGCAGGGTACTCACTCTGCTGACATGTATGTTGCCCTGATGTCTTTGGGTGATTAAAATGACAAGCCTGAAAAATCTCTTGAGCTTCTGTCTTTATCTGACACATGCATTTCTCTAAGGTGGACAATCCTCTTTCCTTGCAGCCAGAACCGTGAGGCCAAGATGTTCTAGACAGTGAGAGCAAAACATGAACTTAGGCACATAAAGTGGTTTTGAATCTCATGGCATTAAATAAGAGGCTGGCATGGTAGAATGAACATGTAATGCAGAGAGATGAGTGAGAGGTGTGGTGGGGCTTTTTTTATTTTCTCCTTAAAGAAACAAGATTATAGCACAGAATATGATCTGATTATAAGAAATGGAATTCTTTCAGCTGTATGTCATTCATGAGACTTGCATATGGAAAGTACACTAAAATCCTTATCCGACATTCCTGTAGCTCTCTTTCCTTTTAAGTTAGCATTGCATGAGTGATTTTTTAGGTAGTACATGGATTTCTACTGTCAGGACAGTTACCCCTTTATTTCTCTTTGGGGCCTTAGTTTCCTGACCATGTGCAGTGCACATTAAATTTCATCCAGACTCTTCAGGAATGAGCCTGGTGGTTCTCTGGAAAAGTCAAACATGGACTGGAGAGCACAGGACACCTGACTGACAGCAAGCATCAAGTTGCTTCTTTGGAGCTGCCCCAGCATGTACTCTCACATGCCTTGTGCCCTCCCAAATGAACTAATACAGACACGATCGGGAGCAGCCTGTGTTCTTGAGCTGAGAGAAATATTACTGTTGAGCACCGTGGGGTACTTCTGCTGGGATACAGAGCAGTCGTGACTTGCCACCCTGAAGGAAATTACATTCTTTTTAAACTTGTTTTAAATTTAAAATATTAAAAATAAACTTTTACCATTAAAATTTTAAAGTTTTAGAATTAAAAATTGCTGAAAAACATCCTTTCAAGAAAATTTCTGGTGGAATGACAGGCGAAGAGACTTATGCTTATCTCCAACTTTTCCATCTTTATAGCCCAGCACTGGGCTCCTTGGGCCTGTGAACCCTCTTATGGCTAGACATCCTACAGACTTATTTTTTCACTGTTCTTCTCCTAAAAAGAACCTAACAAGAAAACTATGATGTCTGCTTCTTATAAAGTAAAGACATAAACGGTAAAGAAACGTTCAGGGAACTATACTGTACTGGATACATCTACTACTGAAAGGAAAGCTGGTATTTTCTTACACATATCAGTACAGAAACACACATGAATTTCAGTTCTCCAAGCCTTTTAAACAAAGTTTAGGTACAATTAACTGTTTGAACTATGATGAATCTAATCCCATATATCAAAACACTACTAGGACAGATAAGGTTAAATGTCATCTTATGTTTTTGTGCAACAGAATATTTTCACTCCATGGCTGAAAATATTTTTCAAGTATTACCGTCTGAGGGATTATGTAAATAATTTTTTTATGTATATCTAAATTTGTATTTTTATAACATATGTCTTTATACATATATAATACACAGGTAAAAACATTCAGTGTGGAAAGTTTTAAAATGCTTAAGTGGCTGAGACCACATCCATGAAGGAGCTACGTGATCATACTTCATATTTACTTAATGTTACATACTACACTAACTTCATTAAGAAAAGGTAAAAAAATAGAGAAGCACTTCATATCTTCATTAGATATGGCCTACTTGTTAGAGAAATATGAAATTTAGAATGCATATATTATAAAAAAAGAAGTAAAATATTATTTATATGGCTCCTACTCAGATTACACGGAAAAGCACTTCACTCCTCAGGTAGGATCTTAGCCACCAATATCAGGTTAATCTCACCACCTCTTCCTCCTCACCCTTGTTCTAAGGGTTGTTTCTACATTTTACTTCAACAGTCATTGGATGAATCACAGAATATACAATACTTAGCACAACAACAGTGGGTATGGACTTCCCTTGGTAAGAAGACATGTTGTAAAAAAGATACTCAACAGAGAATATTGATATTAAGAATCAGATACAAATGGTAGCACAGAAAGACTCATGTTATCTTTTTATTAGCGATCTTGGGTACCAGCGTAATCTACAGATACACCAAGCTCATTGTGAGCCACTTTTCCCTGCTGAGGTACGAGTTCAAAGTAGTTAGTTTGGTTACCTGTGCATGACCCTGTGGGATTTAACTGGTTGTCTTGAGTACAGCAAATACAGCAGGGTGGGGAGGTGAAGGAAATGAGGGCTTAGATGCAGACAGGTTGCCACTGTGAAAGACTTTCTAGGAAAGGATGAGAAACTTGAATTGAAGCCTGAAGGAAAGTAGAGATAAGCAAAGGAATTTGCAAAAGGGAGTAACGAAAAAGGGAATTGAAATTGGAAATAAAAAGGTGCTGTGTTCAGAGTATCAGGAGGGGAAGATAAGTTTAGCAGCAGTGCTCCTGAGAGAGCGGAGGTGCAGCGAGACAGGGAGCCTGCTGTATTTGAGATGGACAGTGTTACACTTCCAGCAGTGGAGAGAAAAAGAGATATTAAGAAAGAGGCTAAGTTGTTACCAGTCCTTGACTCAGGACAGCTGTAGTGACCGGGCCAGAGACAAAAAAGTTACAAAGGTTCACAGTCAGAGAAACGAATTCAACATAAAAGGTACAAGAGAGAACAAATACAACATGGGAACAGCTCTTCAGTGGCATCTTATCTTTGGCTTCATAAACATGAAACAGCTGAGGCAAACATCAACCCATCTCCCAACAGTCTTCCGACATCATGACCCTGCCAGTAATGTTTATCATCAGTTATGCCTCCAGGAAGGAATCTGATCAATAAAACATATTTTTTAACTGACTGCTTAGCACAGTACGAACAATGCCATTTAGTACTTACATATCAGCTTATGTTCATGCTGCTGCACACGCATCGACTAATTAATCAATAAAAACAAAAGAAGGAAAACCTTGCTTTCTCCCTAACTGCTGCCACCTGCATTAGCAGCAGTTTTTTTTAACAATTCAATTTAATAAACTGAAGATCTCTCCACTAATGTAGCTTAACTTACACTCTTGCCTCTTACATGTTTTTTATGTGTGTGTGTGCCTGTAATAGTACTCTTTGTCTGCACAATATTCTGAATATTAATTTAACATTATTGTCACTTAGAAAGTTATCATTACCATTGTCTCAGAGCACTCAGGGACGTGTACAGTTATGTCACAGTGACTAAATGTCACAAACACAATGAAAACAGTGAGGCAAAGAAATCATTCATAAGAACAACCTGATTGAAGAACAGGATTTTCTGTAAAGGGAGAACTTTTAGCAGTGAAATAGCTTTTTAAAAATTAAAAGAACTCTTCCTACATGCAGGAAAAGGTCTTCAATATTGTGAAAAAGAAGAGGAGGAAGAAAAGAGGTCCCTAACAGGAGGGAGTAAGTGCCATTGCTCAGGAGAAACAGCAAGGCTGACTGTCAACCTAAGCTGTCACAGTCTCCCATGAATCTGCAGGTGACAGTGTCAGAGTGCAATTGACTGTCACTAACATAGTCTTAAGCACGGCTAAGGCCTGTGCTGTAAAACTCTTTGGACACCAGCTAGATGGAGTAGAAATAGTAATTGAAATAAAATATCCAGGTTCTTTTAATTTAGGGTTTGATCCCTCAGGCCTCCTTCCCTGGAGTAAATCTTTGTGAGAATCTTACTGAATGTGTCACCAGCCCTTACCTTGGTGCCAAGAATTGATCCTACTTACAAGTATTTCAAAAGAAGACAATGGTTGGTCATGTAGTGTGATACTAACCCGTGCAGATAAGGAAGGAGGATAGGCCAGTATGTAATTAGATAATCCTTTTTTTTCTTCGTTATTATTTTTCATGTTGAACAAATTTTATTGAATGACATATCAGATTTTTACCTCATCTGAATTCCCTGGTAAATTTTGCATGGAACAGAAAAGATAAAACTTCAGTCTCAATGAACTTATCAAATCCTGGTTACAATTGCTAATGGGAATTGTGAAATGCTTTACATATGCACACAAATACATATGTTTCTTCTCTTGCCGTAGGGATATATATTTTGGTGCTTCACAGTACAGTGATTATGTGTGTTCAACCATTTTAAAGTGTTCCCTGAAATGAAAGCACAGGAAATTTTAGGCCAGTCTGACCAAGCTAGTAGCTCATGATTCTGTGGAAACAATTAATAGTCCTACTTCTCTAATTCTTTAGTGTAGGCTGGCTGCTTTGGGGCAGACCAAGCACTCCAGGAAATCTCATCCTATATATTTTGAAGGAGCACTGCTAAAGAAAACAAGACAGGCATTTTAAGTGCTGAAACAAGAAAAGAAATACTGGTGAATATGAGTTTCAGGAGAGGAAAGCTCAGTCTAAGGCAATACAGGACAGTAAGATTAATGGGTCGCTGGTAGGTGGACTTAAAATGGAGAAGAGTAAAAATGAATAATTTTCAATATGAAACTGTCTTTCATCAATATGTCAATAAATGGTACCAATTCAAAACTGAAATTACAGACTTCTGAGGATCACCTATTACTAATATTACAATACAGTGTAGGAAATATGCAGAAAGTGTCTGTGAAAACTAAGATTTAGACGTTAAGTGATGCAGGGGGTTTCACCACTCGTTATTTTTGACGCCGTTATTGAGTGTATTGCCATTGTTCCTAAAAGAATCATGGGCCAGCACACCACTGCGTTAACTACCATACCATTTTACTGTAGAAAACATCTGAAATGTTAGCTAGTTGTAATGATTGCAGAAAGTGCTTTGTTTCTGTGTTGTTCCAGTACACATCTTCCCCTGTGGACTGTATATGAACTTATTAAAATGATAAAATATTTTAAACATTCATGACATCAGGTCATGTAAAGAATCGTAGAATCATAGAATAGTTTGTGTTGGAAAGGAGTACTTTTGCATTTTATTAAAAGTCTAAGTTTTTACCCAGCATTACCCGTTCATTACCAGTGAAAATACTTATTGCTTCAAGCATCCTAAACATAATCTTTACCCTTTAATTCTGTGTAGTGCAGTAAGTTCCCCAAAATAGTGGTTTTAGCATAGTCTTAAAGACCAGTAGAAATTGGGAACAAAAATCTGAGTATAAAATAAAAATAATCTTTACAGTCCCCATGATTCCAAACAGTTTTTAAAATATCTTATGGGTGTCAAGGCAGTTTAAGATCTTTACAAAGTAACGGTTCTGTAAAGCCATTTGTTTTGAATTAATCTCCTGACAATGGAAAATGGGAAGGGAGAAAGAAGGAATGGTGAGGGAGTTGGTAATTCTATCGGCCAGCAAATTAGTTATGAAAAGTCAGGTTAGGGGAAGGACTGAAGATCCATTTAATGTATAATTGAATATCCCTTTTAACAAATAAAGCAGATATAATACCAACAAAGGGAAGCAGGAATTGTTTAGCACAAAATATGCTGAATGAAATGGAGATTCCTTTGATGTGAAGGAATGAAACAGATTTCTGAAATCGCATTATCTCAGTCTGAAAAGAAAAGACCTCCTCCCCAGCACACTGAAATGTAAGAAATTTCAAGAGAGGATAACAACAAAACTAGAGTGAAACCAAAGTAAAGTCTATCTACGGATATAACTGTGAAGGATTATAATATCAAGAGACAGTCCAGAGCTGCAGACTGTAGCACATCTGAGAAGAATTGAAGCTTCTGGTTTTCGCTTTCCTGGTGATTAAAGCTCATGAAAGTAATGCAAATAAAAATGAAAGAATAAAAAAATACAAGTAAGACGCAGGCAGAGATGATGTTGCAAAAGGGATTAAAGGATGATAGAGAACTGCAGGTTATCTAAATATTTGTTTTATTTGGATTGAAATTATACTTCTAGCCAATATGAAATTGTATACATACACATGTACATAAATATATACTTATGCATGTATTTATAAAAGTTAAATGCAGACTTTTGCAACAGCACAGAGTGGGAAATATACTTTTTGCCAAGGTACAAAGCTGCTATATATTCCTTGAAAGGCTTCTAGGATGACTGACTTCTTCTGACCCTACAGTGGTTGTGAAATGAACTTTAGGATGTGCTGTGAGGTGTATTTGTTTTGCCAGGCATTTGAAAGGAATAAGGGTTGTTATTCTGCTGCTTTTACTTCAGCTGAGTGTGATGCAGTCTGTGATCTAAAACTGGCTTCATGAATCACCATTCCCAGAGGCCAACAGAAAGTCCTCAGACTCAATCCTGTCTCCTGTCTCTTACAGAAGAGTCTTCTGGAAAAATATTCTCCAATGGACCCAAGACTTTGGCTTTTCTTTTTTTTTTTGCCTTTTTTTTTTTGTTGTTTAAATATGAAATAGTCAGAGTTTAGTGACTTCCTAAGCATGCTGCAAAAGACAAAATAATTAACCACTGTAAAAATTTATATGGCAGGGTGATAGACATTTATTCCTCAAAAACCCTAAAGCCAGAATAGAATACTGAAGGAGAGCAATATTTTGCTGAACAAGTATTAAAATTAAGATGATTGGTCAATTATTTCTCAAAGTCCAGCTGTATAATTATAACAGCCCCTTCCAGTCTTGAAATTCTATGTCAGCTTGATACCCTCTTCAGACAGAGCAAATTAACATTTCCAGGGCAAGGAAGGAATAACAAGAAACTTTCTGGAACTGAACAATTCTAAGAGGTCCTTCGTAAATAATTTTCCAAAGTTTTTTAAGTTTTAACTTCAATGCTATTTAAATGTCTTATTAGGGATTCTTTGTCCAAATATCATTGCCTAAGAGCTTCCCAGAAAATGTGGGTTTGGTCTTGTCACAAGTTCAGAAAATGTGCTCTGTGTATTGTGGTCCATCTTTACTGCTCAAAGCTGAAGTAAGCCACTTTCTTTTGATATATTCAGAATGTAAAGAAACACAGGATCATTCAGCCTAAATAAGTAAAGCTCTTTTAAAGTCTCTGAGCAATATGACTGCATCACCTGGCTGGAAAGATGTTGCAATGTTTCTTCACTCTTTCTACCAAGAATTTTTTACTAAACATACATACATAATAGTCAAATTTGCTGTAAATGTTCACTTCATTACCTGAAATATAATGAACTTCTTTTGATTCACATCTTAAGGGTTGTTTTGCAGTTCCTAGTTTTCTTTAATCATTCTGCTTTGAGTCTGACACATACTTAGACAAGCAGGGCACATTCCTTTCATAGAATTTAACCAAACTGCCTAAAAGAGGCAAGTTCCCATCCCTGCTCCTACTTGATTTTCCCATTTCAGATATCAGAGAATCAGCTCAGCTTTGTTAGCTGACTTGACAGCATTGCCAGTAGATATGAGCTCACTTTTTCATTCCAGGCTTTCCAGAAACCGCATGCTGGTATTTGGCACAGCACTAAATTTAATAAATAATAACACTGTCTTTGGAATATGGGCGGAAAGAGATCTTCCTTACCCATAATGTATTGTATAGACACACGCTTCAGGTGCAGGATTCCTTGAGACTTTGTAAAGGTGATTACTTCTGGCAGCTCCTAAGTTCTCTCAATCATTCCTGAGCCTAAGATATCCTTTATGTGTTCTTAGTTCCTGGAAAAATTATCATATATTTTAAATGCACTTTTTTAGATTTTTAGGATTGCAGTATTTGGAGACTAATTATATATATTACGGTACTGAAGAGAGAATTTATTCCTGAGGCATGAGTGCAGAGGGTGGAGTGAGCAGGAATCCAAGACATGCTGTAGGTGCCAAGGCATTTGCACACTATGATGCAGCCGTTAAGATACTTATTTAAAAATAAATTAAAAAAAAACACCAAACCTGTTTCTGTTTTGGACTTTCTAGAATATAGTTTAAATGAGCGTATTACACTCTTTGTCTTTTGCTGTCTATATATATATTACAGAAGTCATTAAGAATACCAGGTGGAGATGAGGTTCCAAGCCATTTACAGCTTCCCATTAGGATAAGTTCAATTTTACACTGAAATCAGAAGCTTTTTTTAATTTTCTTTTTTTTTTTTTCTCTTTATTTTTTTAAGTGAATGAACTATGATCTTGCATTCATTGAATTATACATGGCTGATGATATTTCAATGCTTCATGGATGTTACCCTGATTATAACAGCACTTCATGGGTTTTGATCCAGATTTTAGGACTTCCATTGAAATTCACGATGTTTTCCAATTTTTAATATTTTAATTCCCTCACTTGCTTAGAAAGCAATAAATAAAAAGAAGTCATTATCCTTAATTCTTAAATTAAAACTGGACATATACAATACTTTGAAAGCAAAGAACTTCAGTAGAGCTAAAGATAGGATTATAAATTTGTGGGCCAAGCTTATCTGTTAGCTTATCTGAAGTTAACAGATTTTTCATGTTAACTAGTAGCACTTTACAGGTTGGCAAATTTCTTGACAAAGGATTGAGCCTAAACTTATAACACTTAATTTCATTTTAAAAAATAAGTATAGGAAAAAGGTATATCAGATGAAAACAAAAAGAACAGAAAGCTAGTAGTGAGATTTGCACGTTTTGGTCATCATAGATTCATGGAGAGACAAGACTCTTTCGGAGCTGTGACAGTAGCAGGACTGTAATAACCATGCAATAAAATACAGTGGTGGTTATTCGGTGTTAATAGGATTCTACTTTTGTGAAACATGCTGGGAGATTTAGAATAGGCTACAAAGAGAGACAGAATGACACAAATTGGATTTAGCTACTAGTTTCATATGAATTTATGGGAACAATAAAGCAGGTGGGGTCACCCTTGACAGTTTTAGGGGATTGAAACAAGGGAGTGCCAAGGCAAAAGCTATATAAAACATAAACTTAGAAGGACAAAGTTCACAAAACAACAATAGAAAAATGTGCACTTCCAAAAGGAAATTGCCGCATTTAGTATTACATTTTTCTTAAAGACATTTACAGATTTTTTTCTTAAACCACAGGTCAGTAGTATTAACATTTTATGTAAACAAATTGACCACTAAACTGTGTCACTCTTTTAAACACTGCTTTTCCAACCACTTTATTTATCATTCACTGCTATTATTTGATTTTTTATAACACTGATAAAATATTACCTCATGTTATTGGTATGTGTTCACTCTGTGACTATAATAATAATGGTAAAATAATTAGGAAATTTGTCATGCAGGGTAAATGAAGAGGAAAAAACACAAACAAAGAAAACAGTAATTAAATATTTTTATCTTATATTTCTTTATAAAACAGATTAATGAATTTCACTACTATTTGTCACAAGGCATCCAACAGAGTGCCTAACTGACCACATGAAAGAGTGGTAACTAGGTGATAACTAGCAGTGTAGACAAGAAACAAAAATATGTACAGAAGTCCAAAATTTTACCCAAGACTACATTTTTTTCTAACCTTTAAAAGTAAATCATGAGTTACTAGATTTCTGGAAAAGATTTTCACAACAATTAATATTAAATTCAACATTTTCTGGAATAAATATTGAATACCAAAAATAGAGTAGAAGAGGTTAGAAATTACACAAATCTATGTACAAAGCAGCTTTTACTGCGGCTGTGGCTTCCTCCCTTTGTTTTGTTGCATTCTTTGGAACTTCCAGCTAGTACTAAGTGGACTGAACAGTACCATAATAGCATCCATACGAAATACACAATCCACATTTTTACTAATGTTTCCGCATAAAAGTCTTTCTGACCAGCATCTGGCAAAGGTGATGCAAGAGAGCTTCTTCAAAAGAAGTGGAGAAGGGTACAGGAGAAAAAAGATATAGAAAAGCAGTTGATTGAAATATTGAGAGATGAGCCTAAATGGCAATGTACTGATTCATGTGTACGGGTATTATATCAGCACAGGGATCTTACACTTTATATACGTGAACAAAGAAAAGCAAATATTTAATGGAGCATTCTAACACTACAGTTCTAATGTTTAACTCAGTATAGCTTATAGATTTCCCTCTTTAACTGAGGYTAAGGGAAATGAGTATATATGTGTCTGTGCATGTGAAAAGAGATATAAAAAATATCTCTTTTGTTCTTGAGTAGGTGACTATGATCATTTGATAATTATGAAATCCATTCACACCAGACAGGTCAAAGCATTTCTATAACTATCTTTCTCCTGTCTTATATTCAGATTGTTTATGGGAATTATTTGATACATTTTCAAGCCCTGACAATAATATCAAATGGCCAATCAAAAGTTCATTATACATCTAAAATGATGTCCTTTGAGTATTTCAAGGTGGATGAGGTCTACTTCTTCCAAATTGTCTCATTACAACTGTCACAAAACCTTCCCTAACCCTGATGCATTCAAACACTTATATTAATGATAAGGAGCATGAAATCTGGTAGCTTTGGACTCTTTTTGACTTGATTGAAGATTATTTGTTAAATATTTCTTTATTTATATGTTATATATATAAGTTATATAAATAATATATGTTAAAAATTCCTAGCTGCCCTCGTTTGTTTCTTGATTTTAAGTTACATATTGAATTTAATTGGGGTTTGTAGCTATTTCTTTTTTAACAACTAGTTTCTCAGCAGAAAGATTTTTCCAGGCTCTTACAGCTTTACCAGAGGTATACATCTGGGTGATTAGCTGAAGAAATGCATGATTGAGCCGAGATATTTGCATGAGTAGGTGGGAACCCATGAGGCAAATTAAATGGCTCCATTTGCTAAAGCGATTTTAAAAATATATATCACGAAGAGGAATACACTGTGTGCAAGTATTAGAAGGTAGTCAAGTGCTGTCATGTGGAAGGCAAAGAATAGGGGTGTTAAGCAGTGCAGGCTATGTTTGTAGATTAGATGACAACTAGCCCTTAAAGTCTGCAGCTGTTGGTAATGCCCGAGACAAAAGAAACCCTGGAGCGTATACAAGTACCAAGCATGCTGTGTTTGAAAGACTTGCTATTTATTATTTTTAATTTCATGAGCACAGGATTTTCTTTGCTTTTACTGTCTTTCTTGACAGTCAAATGTGATACGTTGGCTTTATACAGGCAGATATTCAGCAACGTATCATAGCCATTGCAATGTTGAGCACTGCAACATTTCCAGTTTAGCAGCTCAGCTCCTGGAGTAGGATAAAGAAAGCAGATCCATGTTTCCAAGGTCCTAGTACATTGAATATGTAAACAGGTATTAGACTGGGATTCATAAAAGGCAGAAAATATGCGCCAGAGAAGCATGCCTGAAGCTCTGCTTCATAAAATTTTGTCTTATAGCTGTTGAAAAGCTAAACACAGAAGAAGGCATTTTGATGAAGAGTAGGCAAACAATTGAAAAATACCTCTTTTCTGCCAAGAAAAATTCTCAGTTTCTTTTTCTTACTTTCAATCCTGGGAAAACCAAGTGGGGAATTAATTTTTGATCATTTCTGCTGTTATCTATCCTTTATATCTGGAAATCAGAATTATATTCAGTATATTGATAAAAACTACATCACATAATTATCAAGTAGATGTGCTTGTCAATGCAGTGATTCTTTGGGGCAGAAAATATTTGGAAGACTAAATAAAAAGGAATTTTATGAACCCTTGACTAAATCTATGATTTTCATTGACAATCAAGAAAGACTGAACTGGCTTTTTAGCATATATTTAACTCCTCCATGTGGAAATTGCCTTCCATGGCTAAAGTCTGAACATTTTTTCTTTACATTAAATTGGCACAATGTGGGTATGTCTTTACGAACTTGTATGCATAAACATATGTATCTGCATGCATGTGCAAACGTACATCCCGTACTCCATGCGCTTTCATTCCTGGTAAGTCCTGTTGCTTGACAGGTGAGTGGGTCCAAATCTTCAGGGTGAAGAAATCTTTTTTCTCCTTTGTAAGTGAAGGGTTGTCAAGCAGGGCTCAAAATGTTGGCTCCTAAGGAGAAACAGCTCTGGAAGTCAGAACAACCCGGGGCTGAACATGCGCTTCAGTGCACATAAATGAAACAATACCAAGTATGAGTATAAACATGAAGTTTATATTTAATGCTCTTATAAGGGAAATTTTGTGCACTTAGGTTTAAAAATCAAAGCTAACTGAAATAGTTGTGATATATAGGAAATTTGCCTAACGCAAGGGAAGAGGGCAATGGAGGTATTTTTAAATTCAGCTCCAGTCAGCCAATAGTCTAAGCAGAAAAAGAGAGRTGTAGGGAACGAAAGGATTCTTTTCCCACAGCTCTATTCATAATTCAAGAAGGATGTTAATAAACTGAAGAGGACTCAGAGAAGAGCTGTGATTAAAGGACTGTACAATGTGCCTCTACTCTAAAAGAATGAAGGATCTCAGGCTGTTTATCTTACCAAAGAGAAGGTTAAAGGGCATGCTTCCTATGCAGGAGAAGAAATTTTATAATAGAGGGCTCTTCAATCTACTGTGCAAAAGCAAAGACGAAATAAGACCTGGAATGAAGTTTGACAAATGAAGACAAGAATAGTAATTCAGTTTTTAGTGCACATAGTTAACCACAGGAACAACTTAGCAAGAATTTTGGTGGGCTCCATGTCAGTGGCAATTGAAAGAGAATACTGCTCTCAGGGATGTATTTTACCTTAAGTAAGAAGTATTTCGGGGAAATGTGTGACCTGACATGCAAAATTTCAAACTGGAATCACTGTGGTCTCTACTGGATTTTTAGTCTATGGCTGTAGAATGTGTAACACCTTGCTTGTCTTGTGGTTACTTTTAGTGAGTCAAGATTTTCATTGTAGTTTATCTTTGTTAATTTTTCTATATTGTGGATCCCATAGATTTAGGATCCTCAAATCTATACATAGATTGATTCCTGATATATAAGCCACAGATAAAAGAAGTAAAATACAGATAGCTGAATTTGAACCGAGCACGGCTTTACCATTGTAGAGTCAACAGAACCTGAAATAAACTGGCAGAACTTTTTTCTTGGATGATATTTTAAAGTGTAAGTTCATAAAAACTCATAGGTGCTAAAATTAACATGTAGCTTCTTTCAGTAACAGAGTAAATAAAAAAAACCCCTGTGAAGTAAGCTTGTGTGGAGTGAATTAATTATTGATCAGTTGTGTTAAAGCCTTTAGTGAACTTACTTACAAAATAATTTTTGAAGTTTGTTGGAAAATAATCTTTTCTATTCAGTGACCATCTCATAAGAATAAATGAATCTAGGGAGCCTCTTCCAGCCTTCATGCCTCACAAGGTAGACCATGTCCGGGTTACAGTTCTTAACATTGTTATCATTAGTTTTACCAAAATGTAATGCTGCAGCATGTACCTATAGCATAATTGCAGCTGAGATGAGAATGAAACAAGTAGAAGTAAATCCTGTAGCTCTTCCTTCTTCCTTTCCGGACCCAAGAACACATCCTCATGACTTCTATGCTTGACTAAGGAATATGTAATCGGAAGAATTTGTCTGTCTTTTTTTTTCCTTTTTTTTTTTTTTTAGTGTAACTTTGAATATACAACTCGGGAGTACAACATAAATTTGCAAGTTAATTTTTAAATTAAATTTCACTAAGATTTCAGAAAGTGTGACTCTTGAATTTCCAATCATCTGCTTCCCATCTTATTCACACTCAGATGTTAATGTGATCGTATAAACTTTCAACTGCAATATAGAAATTGTGCCTTCTAACCTTCATTTAAAGAACGAGCACGTGATATATGTGTGTGTGCCTCTGTGTGTTTGTGTTTATGGTTGCACATGCATGTGCATGTGTGTATATACACACAAACACACAGACATCCCGTAAGATGCATGCAATTTGGCATTTGGGCTGTGCTCTGCAATACATGCTATGTGGTAGATGCACTGTATCTTAATATTTGTAGAAATGTGGTATGGCTGAGAGTCTGTGATGTTAGTTACAGGCTTGGTGTCTGAGTGGGTCTTTCTTTCTCCATGCTTCTTCCCATTCTGCCAGGCTCAGCTAATGGTCCCTGAGGAAATTCTTCCCTGCTGAAAGCCAAGAAGGATGTTTTAATCTGTCACTAATAAGAAGTATTTAAAATGTCTTGAAGGAAGGAAGAGAAGTTGCCAGTAGGTCCTGTCCCTTTTCCAGATGCTGCTGAGTCTTACACATTCTGTCATCCAGTCCTTCTCAGTAAACCATTACTACTGGACAATAGCCAGACAGCCGATGTACTGTAATCACTGCCTGGAATGTTAACTCCCAGTAGCCTTGTGTCACTTCGTCTGACCTTTGAAAGGTATTTATACTTAGAGTTTAATTTGCATTTATTCCTACCTAATGTAATGTAGTGTATCTAATGTAATGCTTAAAATCAGGATTCTTCAGAACTGCTATAAAAAATAGAGAGAGTATTAATTACTTGTGAAAGTAAATAGTGGTTTGGGTTTTTTTTTTATTAAATGCTCCACCTGGTGGAATGAAAGACGGATGCTGCTTGGTAGAGTTTATCCTTGTCACAATTTGCCAACAAGGTGGTTGTGGATGGGCTTGATCTTTTTTGTACTAGAACAACACAAACAATCTTCAAACCTGGAAGATGCAGTTGCCAGAAGATCTCACTTCAGCTAGTGAATTTTCAACTCACAAATCAACACAGCATTTTCTCAACTGCTCTTTTTTTCAATATTGAGACAGCAAGAATGACTGTAATAATTTAAATTGGTAATGACTATCTGYTGCTGGCAGCCCAAACTGATTTAATTGTCCTTTCACAGGGCTGCTAGTTGGATGTTTTTTTCCCAAACTTAATTAAGACTGGTCAAAATTATAGCATCTGACAGCTTTTTATGTCCTTGTTCAGTTGTGCTTAATGTTTCATAGCCCTAGTGGGATACAGTCTCAAGTTACTTCCAGGTCATACCCGAACCAGTTGCTGAAAATGTGATTGGAATTTTGATATTATTTTCTGTACAAATGCTTATAAAACTCATTTTTGTTAGGTAGGTTGATGTACAAATAAAAAGCTCCATCTCAGCAAGAAATTCAATTGAATCCCAAAGCTCTGCACAAAAAGACAACATAGACGAAGTCAAGTCAATTTTAATTTTTAGCTAAGATTTGTCAAAAAATTTTTCACTGTTTCACCAGCTCCACTCAACAGGAGCCAACCTTCATGTTGTCAGTAGCGTGAACAACTGCACTAATCAGATCTTTCCTTGCACTGTAATTCCTTTTTTGCTTAGCCTAGCTGGGTTCTCCATCAATAGAGCCGATTGCTATGGTTACGTACTACTTGCTGTTTGTTAGGCCTGAAGAGGCTGTAAAAGAAAATATTTTACTCCAGATAGGTAAACATTACCCTTTCCTTATTGTAATCTTACAGACATTTATTTAAACCACAGTTAATTATTATTTTTTACATTAAAAAGAAATTTTGGAACAACTGCATGGGTATTTAAAAATGAAAACAAACAATGACATTCAACCAAACCAGAAGATTCTGACAACATGTTTCCCCTTGTTCTCTATGATGACCTGAGAAGAATTGTGTACAGGCAGGTAAACACAGAAGAATATTATATTTTTGTCATTTTCCTTCAGGTTTTTGTTATTGTTTCCTCACATTTTGGAGGTGGGAATGCAGTCGATTGGAATAGTGTAGCTGACATCAATGTGTACAGCAYGGATATTGTTGTGGCAGGAGCTGGCAGCAAGAATGAAAAAAAGCATCCTGACTTCCCACGTTTTGCAAAATCAAGACTGTAGTGGTCCGATGAGTATCGCTGCCAAATACGTTTATTGCTTTAAACAAACCTGCTTGTTGCATCTATGTCCTTACATTCTTGCATGTAAAATTTTCAGCAAGGGAATTTAGTTCATTTCTAGGGATGGGTAGAGAAAGGTGGTTAAAATGAAATACTTCAGTCTAGTCAACTTTCTCCAATCACGCATTACCAAGACATCACATCAAACTTATCCTCTTGTCCAGCCAAGCAAGCTATTTTATAGGTACAGAATGTGATCTATGAAGACAATTTTTAAAACATTTGAGATCTCTTTTATCAGGTCAAGACCTGGACACAGGAAAGAACAATAAATTATAAAAGATATTCACATTCATCCTCAAATACTAGTTCATTTATAAACTGTCATGATTTATGCACACTTCAAATTTACTTTCAAATGATATTTCATTTTAGTCAATATACTAATAGCCACAGAACTACTTCTGCTTGCATACTTTATCATGGATTTTCTAGACTGGGACACGGAAGCAAAAACTTTGATGACAACCAAATCCTGGAATATGGAAGGATTCTTAGAAATACTTGAATTCTTAGTTTCACATCATGTGTTTGATTTGACATAAAATAGTTACTGAAAGTAAAAATTAGTTGATAATTAGGGGTTATTCATATGACAGGATTAGAAAAGGGTACCACATCTTGTGGAAGAAAAAGATACAAGCTCTTTTCCTCAAAGAAGTTAATTCTTGGTTTATCTCAGTTTATTTTTGCTATTGCAAAACCCTCTTTCCTCCTAGTAAAGAGACTACTTGTCTTTCTACTCTCAGTAACTACATCTCATAGCAGCCAACTTCTAATGAGGGAAATGCTGTTTCTTCAAGCTTCCCTGTTGCAAACATTGTAGCTAGAACTTTATTTTTATGGTAAACAAACCTCAAGGAAACCAGCTGTGGAGCCAGCAGAGTCAGCATGAAAGCCTTGGCATATGGAAATTTTTATTAGGTTTCACAAGTCAGTGATTCCTGTGCTCCTGAAGATACTGGAAAGCTACATGACAGCCCTGGAAGGTGTACAGAAGAGCTACCATTAAGCATTGTGCATGTTTGTCCAAATCAGTAGGTGAAAAATTTTACCTCACATTTCTGTTGCAATATATATTTTTTCAAACTGACATAGAATCATAGAATCATAGAAWAGAATCATAGAAGCATTAAGGTTGGAAAGGACCTCTAAGACCGTCCAGTCCAACTGTCAACCCAGCACCACCATGCCCACTAAACCATGTCCCGAAACRCCACATCCAGACATCTTTTAAATACCTCCAGGGATGGTGACTCCACCACTTCCCTGGGCAGCCTGTTCCAATACTTGACTACCCTTTCGGTGAAGAAATTTTTCCTAATATCCAATCTAAACCTACCCTGGCGCAACTTGAGGCCATTTCCTCTCGTCGTATTGCTAGTTACTTGGGAGAAGAGACCAACACCCACCTCTCTACAGCCTCCTTTCAGGTAGTTGTAGAGAGCGAKAAGGTCTCCCCTCAGCCTMCTCTTCTCCAGGCTAAACAACCCCAGTTCCCTCAGCCGATCCTCATAAAACTTGTTCTCCAGACCCTTCACCAGCTTCGTCACCCTTTTCTGGACACACTCCAGCACCTCAATGTCCTTCTTGTAGTGAGGGGCCCGAAAGTGAACACAGTATTCGAGGTGCGGCCTCACCAGTGCCGAGTACAGGGGCACGATCACCTCCCTACTCCTGCTGGCCACACTATTCTTGACACGGGCCAGGATGCCGTTGGCCTTCTTGGCCACCTGGGCACACTGCCGGCTCATGTTCAGCCAGCTGTCAACCAGCACCCCCAGGTCCTTTTCTGCCKGGCAGCTTTCCAGTCACTCTTCCCCAAGCCTGTGGCATTGCATGGGGGTTGTTGTGACCCAAGTGCAGGACCCGGCACTTGGCCTTGTTGAACCTCATGCAATTGGCCTCGGCCCATCGATCCAGCCTGTSCAGATCCCTCTGCAGAGCCTTCCTACCCTCAGGCAGTTCAACACTCCCACCCAACTTGGTGTCATCTGCAAACTTACCTGGGTACACTTGATCCCCTCATCCAGATCATTGATAAAGATATTAAACAAGACCGGCCCCAAAACTGAGCCCTGGRGAACACCGCTYSTGACCGGCCGCCAMCYGGAKTTGACTCCATTCACCACAACTCTCTGGGCTCGGCCGYCCAGTCAGATTTTTACCCAGCAAAGAGTACGCCTGTCTAAGCCATGAGCCGCCAGCTTCTCTAGGAGAATGCTGTGGGAGACAGTGTCAAAGGCTTTACTGAAGTCCAGGTAGACCACATCCACAGCCTTCCCCTCATCCACTAGACGGGTCACCTGGTCATAGAAAGAGATCAGGTAATGTCAGGTAATGGAAGGCAAGAAGTCACAGATGCCAGGAGTTGTGAGGTGAAATATAATAATGTTTGGCTAAATACTGCAATCCGAAGCTAGTTTCCACCGCGAAAACTGGCATGTGTAATTGGCAGGCATGTATGATTTACATTACCCAAAAGCATATGTAAWAAACTATTACTATTCTTTACTTTGACTGAAGGAAATTGTACAGCACAGGTGAGATCTGATGATCTTAATGGCAGATCAGAAAAAATCATGGATCCTCAAAATATGTACAAACCTGGAGAACTACATCTGAGGGTGCAGAATAGCTCTTGCATTCTAGCGGATGCAGTGTGGCAAAGTTTCTACCTATCATGTTATTGGTGTGTCCAGTTCTTATCCCATCCCTGTGGTGTATGGGAAGGAACTGCAGTGTCCCAGTCAGCATGACTGGCAAAGTTCCACATTTTTGGCTGAAAAGTAATTTAAAAAAATTGCAGCTGAAAACTACAATGTTTCTTTTCAACTTCAAATTTTGAGCACATATGAGTTACAGTGTCATTGAAATTTTAAAATGCAGCGTTTCTTGAATCCAAAATGTGCACTTTTGTTTGTAAGTATTTATTTAGATATGATCAAATGAGATATTAGATGAGTATAAACCTTTTGTTCTGATAGAACAGTTTTTTTCTAGCAGAAAAGGTTTCAAGAAATGCATTTTTATTTATACTGTTTAGAAAGATATGTGAGTACAAGTCAGCATTTAAATCAGATTTTGTACCAATGCTTTTGACATTGGTGGGGTTGATGGGATTACATTCTTTCGTAGTGCAACAAGGATAAGTCATTCTGTCATATTTAAGGGAAACTGTTAATTCATTTGGAGAATTTCAGTTCAATTTTTAAGCTTGCTTTTAGGTGGATGTGACTTTATTTGTTTGCAAGAATAGTGCAACTTAAGGTGAAAATAAAGAGTGAGGCAAACAGAGGTCAGAACTTCAGCACAGGTAAATCATCCTGGTACTCTTAAATTCGTAGTGTCTTTCTACTATTGGGCAGTGATTTACATCTCTAGCCCTGTATGTTTCCCAAAGCAGATGTGATTAAACTCTCCCGGCTTTACTAAGTGTCATATATTTGTATATTATGTCCATATATTCAGCGTAAGAATTAAATAAAAGTCTTAAGAATGGAAGGACTGAATATTTTCATGTCTATCAGCTTACCTAATTAATTTAGCTCTTAATGTAAAGATAGAATATATTTTACAGCATAGCCAGTTGAGAGGAGGCAGAATCTATTAATCTCAAATTTCTTTATAATGTTTGCAATTATCTGTTTATTTTACTAAAATTAAAGTGTCAAATAATTTAATTTTGCATAAATAAGCACTTGTTAGTAGCTCAGTAGAACTAGACATAAGAAGTAAACGAACTACAAATTAGAGGTCTTATCTACAGCCATAAATCCTTGCAATGTAGTAACAGATGAATATGCTGAATGCGAGAAAAGCTGAGAAAGACTTAGATGCTTAAGAACCCTTTCGTACATAAATAGCTGCAAGTGCATGAGTACTTTATAGACAACTTGTATGTCCAACCATTCTATGACTCTTACTGAACCCTGAAAACACTTGTGGTTATAATATTTCACAT
Source organism: Oceanodroma leucorhoa (assembly GCA_030449065.1). Taxonomy (NCBI): domain Eukaryota; kingdom Metazoa; phylum Chordata; class Aves; order Procellariiformes; genus Oceanodroma; species Oceanodroma leucorhoa. The sequence goes on from JASVER010000018.1 coordinate 11,112,266, forward strand.
CAGTATACAGTCATACTGTTATTACAATATTATGACAGAATTATTATGTTAAGCATAATGCAATCAGTGCAAGTTTATAGTATTATGTATAATATAATAAAGTGTTGTGCAAATCAACTGTACTTTAAAAGTCAAGCCATCAAAATTTTGATTGCCCACTCAGTTTCAAGACAGCCTATAAAAATTAAAACTGAAATTACATGAAGCTGTGAAATGGAAATACAYTGACTCTTTTACTTGATAACAACATACCTGAAAGCTTTGGCTGCATAACACAAACCTCTACAGTCTGGGCTACTGAAAACCTGAGAAGCAATGGGAACACTGTGGTCTATGAAGAGCAACCACTGACCAACCTTCAGAAGGGATTAAATACTCAGTTTCACTTCATTTGCAGGCTACCACAAGAGTGCAGAACCTTAGTTATTCTGATTTCACTTCTATTTTTGACAGGCTTTACTAATTACCACATCTTCTCTCCATGTCTCTGCAGCCACTCTGCATCTGTCATGATGTCAGTTTGGGGATTCACTGTGAGACAATGATTTTTTTGGGGTGACTATCCTGATTTGTCACCTCGATCTCTGACTAGGGTATTTAGGCACCGATAATAGCAGTCTGCAATAGCACATGTGCATCTCAAGATGGTGATGGTCTTTAACAGAAGTCAATAGTTAACATTTAAGACTGGTATTTAACAACATGAGTGTGACTATCTTTTCTAAGCAAAGATAAGAAGACATATATGTTTTTTTAAAAGCCTGTACTAATATAGACAAAAGTGTTACCTAATTGAAACCGATTAAAAGTACAGTTTTCACAAGGCATCAGACTTGTAGCTTGTATTAGAGTGCCATGAAACAGAAAGAATTAGTTCAAAACAAACTTCAGCTGCATATCTTGTAAATGAGCCCAGTGGTTTTGAAGGGCTCAGACTGTGCCTCRTCATGCAATTAGATTTACTATGAGAGGAGGTTAGACTACTCACTTCTAGGCAAAAGTAACCCTTCAGTACTAATACAAACACACATGAACACTTGACAGGGAAACCTCTTCTCCCTTCCGTAGGAAAATATCAAAAAATGAAGAAAAGTTTCCATGACTTTAATTTTAAAATTGCATCTGAAATTTTACTGTTTACAGGTGTTTGTCCTTTCATTTAACTTAGTGTGATCAAACAAATGAACTAGTCTTCTGAAATAGTTGCATGGATCCTAGCTAAAAAGTAAGTGAAAATCAAATATTTGTAGCTACATGGGTTTTGCTCAGGTCAGTTAGGAATTCTTACCCTTCTTGTAAGAGAGTAAACAAAGACCAAAMAATATATTTTTCTTTTTCCAAGTGTATCTTCAGGGGTCAACAAAAAAAAAAAGGAAGAAGAACGTAAGGACACATCCAGAACATCAACTGCTATAAATCAGGGATATATARCTAAATAGCCTACTACATTCAGTATAGTACTGCAGGCCACACTTATTTATGGTGTATGACTTTTAGAGTCAAATTAGATGATTCTGTTTTACTAGATTTTGACAGCTTTTATTAGATCAGTAGGAATTGCATATTTCATCAAAACTATATGCAGCTACAAATAAAACCACAGCTTTAAGAATGCTAGGAATTTCATAGGAAGGATATTTTCATCTTTAAAGAAAAGYTGTGGTTTTATTTTAAATGCAAAATTCAGAAGATTGTTCATCTTTACTCTCTGAAGATATCCCCTTCAACAGTACTTCATAGTATCACCATACAGCAATACTTTCATCAGCAGATGCAATGGTCTTTGTGAAGCATTTCTAAAACACCAACCAGGCTCTGTAACAAAGTTCTTTTAAAACATTCTCAAAAGAGTGCAGGCAAAAAAAACCCCAACAAAACATAGAAGTTGGAGCCAACAGCTAAATAATAGTTTTTAAATAGTATTGGGAACAAGCCAGTACAACAACTGTTCTTGCACAAAATTCATAATCTGTTTTATCCTGTGCTGAATGTCATAAACTACCTTTCTAACCATGCTGAAATGTGCCGCAGGCTTATTCAAGAATATAGCATGCCTAAACAGCAATATTATGTCACCTTGTAATTTAAATTTAGAGAAATGCTGAATGGCATTCTCTAAAATTCCTTCTCTCTAAAAGATGTACAAAAGTCTGAATGCACACAAATTTTGATAAGAAAGATGCACAATGCACAGACTTTTTTTCTATCATGTCACAAAGGATGCCAGATATATCAAGCAGTGATAATAAAGGATTATAAGCCTTTCAATCCTGTAGCAAACTGCCCTGTGGTGTGTCCTGTATGTCATAGTGTTTAGAAGCAGTGGGAAACAGAGTGCTACATCTACTGTTGTAGATGTTGCAATTTTCTCCTATTACCTATATCTATGCCACCTTTCAGAGGTGGGTGAATGTCTATGCATCATAGGGTGGGTTGAACAGAAACGCTGGAGTCCCCAGTCCAAAGCAGGGCTAGCTTCAAAGTTAAATCAAATTGCTCAGGGATGTGTCCAACTAACTTATGAAAGTCTTCTAGATTGGAGAGACCAACCTGCTTCAATGCTTAAGCATCTACATTATGTTACTTTTTTATTATATTGATTGTAATTTGCCTTGCTGCAGTTTTTGTTCATCATCTCCCTTCTTTTTGCTTTCTTTGTCCTCTTTTGTTCAAAAAGACTTGCTCCATCTTTACAGCCAACTGTTTGGGAACAAAGACCAGCAATTAATTTCTTTCCATTACTCTTCTCTTCTACAAGCTTATCTGTGGCTTCTCTCTATACATTATATAGGCTGAAACCAATGCTCAAGGAATGCCTGAGCAAAAATCCTTTACCTATAATAGTGTGGACTCATATGTCTATCTAGTGTGGACAGGAGGGATATACAGTGTCAAACCTAGTTGTTTCTACCTACCTCTTCAGTCCTGATGTCACTATCATATTATTGCACCATCTCTCATGAGAGGGCCCTCTTTTTAGCCACTTTAATGAAAATAGGGTTTGTACCCACGAAGAGCTTGGACTGCCTGTAAAACAGAGATGACAGGTTTAGCCTAGCTACAGTGATCCTAGGTGTAGCAGGATGGACTGATGAAACCATGGTTTGGAACCAATTAAACTTGGAATTGCTTTTAGCTTAAGCTCAGTCAACAGGCAAATACAAAAGGCAAGAGCTGGCACCATATTTCCAGGCTCCTTATGAAAAAAGGTGGTCACTAGAAGCTTTATTATGCTTATAAAAAACATAGGTGGCAATCCAACTTTTTACCTGTCTGCAGAGATGCAGGATGTGAACACATGCACACATACTGCTCAGGAGATATTTTTCTCTAACAGTCTGTCTTCTGCACAAGATCCTGTTGGAAAATAGATGCTTTTACCTACACCTATGTGTCTAAAGCTTTAAGAAATCTGTATCCAGGGTCATTTCCAAAGAGAATGATTCCTTTGAGCACAAATTTCATGTCATGTAGGCAAGAACAGCCATTTTCTATGTGAAGTCTTCAGAGGTTAAAACTGCCTGAGCAATACCAATTTTGTAACAACTACTGGATTTTCTTTTAAATGCATCAGTTCAAGCACAAAAAAATTAGACTTTAYATTTTGCAAATTATTAATGAAAAGACTGCATATAATATTGAGATAGTAGACAGAATCTGCATTTGAAAGAAGTTTCAAAATGCTTTTAATAGGGAAGAGGAGAGAAGGAGGGTGATGAAACTATGCACAATTAGTAGTTGAAAAAATATCCTATATTTTCTCCCCTATTTACTCTGATGCCAACTGAGTGAATAAAAGTATCATTACTGGCACTAACATATGGCAAGTTCTGAGAGTGTTTGCATGGTTGCCATGCCAATTATTACTAACCTTTTAGGTAAAGAACAAAAGGCATGAATTTTTTATCCAACTATATATTTTCGTTTCCTCAATGGTTTCATGAATAGTTCTTTCAAAAAGATTCTTTTTTTTTCTTTTTTTTTTCCTAACAATGAAACAATAAGGCCATGTCTTCTTCAAGATGTTACATTGATCCAGTTTGTTCTCTCTAATTGCATTGATTTAATGTTATTGAACTAAAAGCTCTTACTACCACTGTAATGCAGTCTTAAGGTGGATTCTTTTATAATTGGTACATCCACTTGCCTCTGTTTTTTTTTCGAATTCAGCCATCATATGTCCTTTCTTATAATATACTGTGTGCAGCCTATCACAAACAATAAACTATCAGCCGAGGGATGCTGCAACTGAGAGTAAAAAATCACAAACTCCAGTAATCCATTCCAAGTACCCATTAGCTTGGCAGCATAGTATGTACCATATAGTCATAATATAAAGGAGATTGTACTCTACACGGAGTGTTATAAGGCCACAGCAAGAGTGTTGTAAGGCATAGCAAATGGGCACATACCTACACATATGAAGAAACACATATCCTGCCAGTCTTATCCTCTTCCCGTAGCCTGGACACTAACCATGACACAGCTTCCTCAAAAGATTGTGCCAATTCCATAAGAAGGTCCTGCAAAGTGAAAATATCTGACACTAAGAGAGTCCTATTGTAGGACTATGGCATCATGCCAAGCTTTGCCAAAAGGCAACTCCTTATATTTCCCTTGCCATTTTTGTCTGCCACTTGGGAATCTTGATATTTTAACCAGCGAAGCAGGGCACACATTGCCAGTGGCAGCGGTGTCACTCTGCATGAGTAAAATATCTTGGGGTTTTTTCACATTAGATATATGATGTTTGATGAAACCTGTTAAGTTATAAAAGTATGTCAAATGGGGAAGGAAAGAATCATCTTCCTGAAATGTGACCTTCTTGCCCTATGTGCCATACTCACTTGTTGGCACAAGTGAGGTCTGAGCTGTCCTTTAAAAGTGGCAGAAATTTGGAACATTGAAGGCCATTGTCTTTGTGGGGTTTGGTCCACTTTTAATGATCAAATACTAACAAGAATCATATTGCAAAACCACCTAAACATTTGGTATGAACATTTATTGGTTGTTTTGTTAGCATGTTTGCTCTTAGATCAGTTGTTAGAAATCCTGACACTATCATTTGTGATGCATTGAATAAGGTGGTTCTGTCTTGTYTGTATCTGTGGAAATCAAATTTTCATATGGGGGCTATTGATTGGATATGCATCTATTCCCTGACTTCACAAAAGTCCAAGGACTTTATCAACACAGGAGTGTGTTCTCCCACAGTACTTCAAGAAGTGACTGATCACTCTAATCATTGTGATGGTGGGTTATTTAAAAAGATATGGAGGCTATATCTTCCAGCTCTTGAGGAATAAATTTTTAATAACACCAGGGTTATGTTCCAGTTGCTTAAACAGAGATATGTAGTGTCACGTGAACCTCAAGTCTCCACTTGGCAAGATATCCATATGGGGCTGAAAGTTATGATACAGAACCTTACCAGTAGTGTCAATAGGCACTAGGAGGCTATTTCTGGCTAACTGAATCCTACCCGGAAGTCTACTTGTAGACATCAGTGTCCTGATTAATATCTTTGGGCTCTTCTCAAAATCACAATGAGGCATGATCACTTCTAGCATGCAAAATATATGACCTATTTAACAGGTCTACTTTGGGATAGGAAGAAGTGGAGTCCATAACTGTTGGTTCTACAGACTAGATATTCACCAACTATGGAAGAATTCTAGGGAAATTGGTTCAAATACTGATCTCTACATTCAAATAGCTATATATAATCAGATTACTCTCACCCTTCTGCCTGCTTCCTGAAATGAGAAAGGAAATACTTTTGCCTTGCAGACAAGGGCACAAATACAGTTGTGAGACTGTAAATCATTTTTGAACGTCCAGTTTACTCCCTGCTGCCATGCATTCTGGAGCCTTTCACTGAGCTGATGGCCAAGAGAAAGGAGGCATTTAACTTTACCCTAAGGACCTTTAAGAGTGTCGGTGATGTGTACTTTGGAAGAGTGATAAAGAAGTGGTGATGCTGTATGACAAGGCACATCATTATGTGCTCCGTGTAGCATCTGCTTCATTTCAGCCAAAATCAGTGAAACATAAAGAGAGATCCTGGAGGATATGTCTGCTAAGTGGACATGAAGGACTTGGAAGATTAGAGTTGGCTTGAAGGATGCACTGCAAAATGTCCTGCATGATCATTGCAGTGAAGTGCATTGTGTTTTTCTGGAAGTTAGTCGGGAGAGTAGGTATGGGTAACGAATAGATTGCAACCAAGAAAATGTTAAAAGTGAGGGGAGCAGATACTTCATGACCACAGTACTTGATGACTTGTCTTTCTGTATGCCAAAATGAATATACTGAGGGAATATAAATTATGAGAAACATTGTTTCTCCACAAAAACAATAGAAAAGTTCAGACTTGAGAGTAGGGTAACTAAGTTGGGATAAGCTTTTAAGTATTCACAGATGCCTATGAGAAGTATGCTTCCCCTCTGCGGAATCAAATATTTTGGGAATATTTCAGACGTGGTTTGACTGATAATTGCCATTCCCAGCATTTTGTAGGAATTCGGCATGCTTGCATACGGTAAGTGAGAAATGCTGTGAACTAAAGACACTATTCTCTCTCTTGTTTCAGCTAATATTTTTCATTGTGGTGGAAGACACTAAGTATATGAATTTAAAAGCATACTGCATATAGCATAAAGCATATTAAAGAAAACTACGTGCTTTTACTCTAACTTAAAGGTTTCTGTACATGCATTCTCAAATGCATTCATTCTCCTGGTAACCATGAGTAAGCTTAAGTCTCTACAGAACTCTACCAATAGAAATGTTATATTATAAGGCTATAAAGATTTTATAAACTTCAGAATATTATTCTTTCCTGTGTGTATGGAGGTTTCTGTAGGATATGCATTAACAAAGGTAAATTGCATCCAGAATTAATGCTCTTCTACCACAAAAATGTTCTTATTTCACTAAGGTAGTCATCAATGGCATTGCTCCAGACCTAGCTACTATCTGTTTGCTCGTGTGGTACATACTGCTATAATGTGATTAGGCACCCTTCTGGACAGGGACTATCTCTGCTTAGAATCATAGAATCATTAAGGTTGGAAAAGACCTCGAAGATCATCAAGTCCAACCGTCAGCCCAACACCACCATGCCCACTAAACCATGTCCCAAAGTGCCACATCCACACGTTTTTTGAACGCCTCCAGGGATGGTGACTTCACCACTTCCCTGGGCAGCCTGTTCCATTGCTTGACTACCCTTTCGGTAAAGAAATTTTTCCTAATAGCTAATCTAAACCTACCCTGATGCAACTTGAGGCCATTTCCTCTCGTCGTATTGCTAGTTACTTGGGAGAAGAGACCAACACCCRCCTCTCTACAGCCTCCTTTCAGGTAGTTGTAGAGAGCGAKAAGGTCTCCCCTCAGCCTMCTCTTCTCCAGGCTAAACAACCCCAGTTCCCTCAGCCGATCCTCATAAAACTTGTTCTCTAGAYCCTTCACCAGCTTCGTCACCCTTYTCTGGACACACTCCAGCACCTCAATGTCCTTCTTGTAGTGAGGGGCCCRAAASTGAACACAGTATTCGAGGTGCGGCCTCACCAGYGCYGAGTACAGGGGCACGATCACCTCCCTCCGTCTACTGGCCACACTATTCCTGATACAGGCCAGGATGCCGTTGGTCTTCTTGGCCACCTGGGCACACTGCCGGCTCATGTTCAGCCGACTGTCGACCAGCACCCCCAGGTCCTTTTCTGCCKGGCAGCTTTCCAGCCACTCTTCCCCAAGCCTGTAGCGTTGCCTGGGGTKGTTGTGACCCAAGTGCAGGACCCAGCACTTGGTCTTGTTGAACCTCATACAATTGGCCTCAGCCCATCGATCCAGCCTGTCCAGATCCCTCTGCAGAGCCTTCCTACCCTCAGGCAGATCAACATTCCCGCCCAACTTGGTGTCGTCTGCAAACTTACTGAGGGTGCACTCGATCCCCTCATCCAGATCATTGATAAAGATATTAAACAAGACCGGCCCCAAAACTGAGCCCTGGGGAACACTACTCGTGACCGGCCGCCAACTGGATTTAACTCCGTTCACCACAACTCTCTGGGCTTGGCTGTCCAGCCAGTTTTTTACCCAGCGAAGAGTACACCCATCTAAGCCATGAGCCTCCAGCTTCTCTAGGAGAATGCTGTGGGAGACAGTGTCAAAGGCTTTACTAAAGCCCAGGTAGAYCACATCCACAGCCTTCCCCTCATCCACTAGACGGGTCACCTGGTCATAGAAGGAGATCAGGTTGGTCAAGCAGGACTTGCCCTTCATGAACCCATGCTGGCTGGGCCCGATCACCGGTTGTCCCACACCTGTCTCGTGAGCGCCCTCAAGATGAACCACTCCATAATCTTCCCCAGCACCGAGGTCAGGCTGACAGGCCTGTTGTTCCCTGGATTCTCCCTCCGGCCCTTCTTGTAGATGGGCGTCATATTGGCAAGCCTCCAGTCATCCGGAACCTCTGCTGTTGACCAGGACCTGTGATAAATGATGGAGAGCGGCTTGGCAAGCTCCTCTGCCAGCTCTCTCAGTACTCTCGGGTGGAGCCCATCCGGTCCCACAGACTTGTGCATGCTTGTTTGCATTAAAAGGGTGAGCACATCTTAGTCTTCCTCGAATCCTCTAGGCACTACATATAAATAATATTAGATTCCTAGAAAAGTTTATCTTCTCCATCCATTTTGACTACTCCTCATCTGCAGAAGGATGGGAATTAAGATGAACATACCCAGTGCCATTCTGCAGGGATAGGCCAGGCTTAGTGTGCTGTCTCAGTCTGCCTGTTTGGGAAGGTGTGTACACTGTGAAGGCCCCAAGATGCATGTTCATGTGGTGTAAATCAGGATTTATGCTGCATGCTTCGTGTGATTACTCTGTGAATAGCCTCTGTGACCACTCTGTGAACACTATTTGTGAAAGGCACATGCTATGCCACTGATTGTGAAGGAGCCTTTGAAGGCACGTGAAAGCATTTGCTGCAGTATAGACATGGCAAGCCCCCAATCTCAGCTATTCTAGCAAAGGGTTTCAAAGCTGTAGAATTTCTTTCCTTTCCCTGTAGCTAATAATAAACAAGTGACATGAAGCTCAATGCAGTACTAGTGTCTTTAAATGGTAGATAAGCAAATGATCATTAGCTAGTTAAATAAACACGCTAAACAGCCATATTTTGCTTCAACAAAGTATATTGAACAACATGGCCCTTTAGGGGTTATATAAAGTGGAACTAAGCTACTAAAAATGTAAATTTATTCCTCAACATATTGCTGTTCAAACTGGGAATATTCAGATGTCTCTAAGGCCTTTCTGGATAACTTTATCAGTTTATGGCCACAATACTTCAGGGCCAAATAATGATGTTATTTTCTTAAAATGAAATCAGAGTAAAACATTTTTTTCCTATTTGACAGTTCTGGAGGTCCCAAAGTCCTCTTCTGCTTGTCACCTTAATTCGCCTGATTTCAGCCTGTTTAAAGTAATATATGGTGGTAGAATACAGGGAAATGTGAACCAAAGKTAAGTAATTGATAGTGTGATTTCTAATAGGTTTTATTGTAGTTTTGTATTATATGCACACTATAAAATCTAGGACCAGCTTGAGATCATTTTGCAGAGAAAGGTGAGAGAAGTTTTGAACTTAATGAGAGTTTTTCAGTTAACAACAGTAGAATCAAGACCTGAATTTGTTCTTTCATTTATTCATTCACTCATTAATTCATTCATTGAAAGTATTCTCACTGGCTTCCTTGGAAGCAGCAGTGCATGTTATAAAGAAGTGTAATAACGTTGGAAGAACATGTAACGTAGTTTCAATTTTACATTCTCCATACGATATATTACTGTTTCATTAAATTCATGTATGATTTGTAGAGCATTATGTCTTGATATCTGGTGTAATCTTCAAAATTCAAAAACCAGGAAAGCTGGTTCCACTCATGTTCTGAATGCCAGGGTGGCATWACTTATAGAGAAGAAACATAAAGTTATGATTCCAAACAATGGTGTTAAATATTTGCTTTTTGATAAGCTTAAGGCAGCCAGAGAAAAGAATTGTGTCATTGCCAGACAAGAAGAGAGAGAAAATGTGCCATTAGTGCCCACGTGCCACCATCCCCTCCCCACACATATTTAAAGAGGAGACGACACACTGGGTTAGATGCAACTAGATGATTTTAGCATGACAATCAAAGATTTTATTTTCTCCACATTTCTGAAGTCTACTTTCTGCATTGGCAGTTAACGTAATGTTAACAGTTATGAAAGAGAATAGTAAAGCCCCCTATGATCTTATAGCATTGTAGGACATTATTAGTTTTGGCACTCAAAAAAGTGCAGAAGAAACTTTCCAAGTTTAGAGTTTGTTTAGCCAATGTTAGCTACAAAAATACATACATAATTAGCTACAACAGCTGTGTTCCAGACATTGTCAGAGATAAGTGAAATTATTCCCACTGTGCCTCATTCTCTATTTTGTACAATCTTTTTTTCCCCCTAAACTGCAAAGACTGAATAAAAAGGTTAAATAAGTATAATGGAAAATGAGTAGACAATTACTTCCCCAGATCCACAGATGTAACTTGCAGGTAGTCTAAAAACAGTTCTTAATTTGAGAAGATCTATTGATGTTAAAAATACTGCCTAGAGTTGCAAAAAAAAAAAAAAAAAGAAAAAAAGAAACGAAAGAAAAAAGTTTAGGAGCATAAAAATGGCTGTAAGCATTTATTAAAAGGGTAAACAAATATATATTTAGTATCTGACCCTTTTTGCCTTTGACAAAGACATATACATGCAAACAAAAATATTTCTGGTTGCATTTTCCTCCCAGATATGAGTTTCTCCAGAAAGTCTGTTTCCATCATTCATTGTTTTCACCCCATACTGAGAAACAAGGGCCAGATTACTGTTCAAAGTCTTCTTTCTTTGGTAAACTGTGTCGGGAAAACATTAAAAGGCACTGAAATATGTCAATTGCTAATGATTCTAATGAATTTTTTTCAGATGGTATTTATATTCCACATTGTAAAGCAACAGCATCAAACCCAAGTCTTTGTTAAATCCCTAACTATTGCAACCTAGACACAACTTAACCTTTGATCTAGCTCTTAGCATGAATTTCACCATTCTCTTACTTCTTAAAAAAATGTGTATCTCCTATCCACAGCCATGGTATCTGAGTGCCTCCCAATAACCCATTATGGTGCAGTCACGAAGCTGTCAGTRTAATACAATACTCTGTTCTGGGATCCACACTTCAAAAATGATGTTGACAAATTGGAATGCATTCAGGAAATTACCTTCAAGAATGCTCAAGGTCTGGAAAGCCTGCTATAAAATAAAGAAACTCTGCATCTTTTTAATATATCTAAGAGATTAAGAGCTGTCTTGATCCTATTCTATACAGGGAAGGTATTTTAGATAGCAGATTAATTTTTAATCTGGCAGAAAAAAGCATGAAAGGATCCAGAATTTGAAACCTGATATATGTCACATTCAGCCTAGAAATGAGGTGAAAATATATAACAATGAAATAATTTAACTATGGGGACAACTTACCTTGGGATGTTGTATATAGTCTATCATCAGCTGAAGTTTTCAATTTTGACTTCTTTTCTTCTTAATGATGACCTGCAGTTAAAGCAGAAGTAATGGGAACAGTGCAGAACTTGCTGCTTGTGGTTCTGTGTGCCACATTATGCTGGAGGTCATGAGATGATCTTCATTGTCCTTCCACTTTCATCATTTATGAATATTTCCCATGTGGGAAAGATATTCCCTCCTTTTTCTCTTTTTCTTCCTGTCCTGAAGAAGTGGATTATTTTTTTTTTAAAGAGCAGCTTTTGATAGGCTTTGCTAATGTGTTCTGTGCCATGTATTTTCATTAGCAATAACCATAGCAAAGGAGTATACATAGCAATAGCACTGAAAGATGGAGTGTACATAACAGCAATGGAAGAAATTAAGGTTTGTGGTGCTGCTTGGACATTGAAAAAGTTGTTTGCTGACTAACTCAGCTACTCATCAGTATCTTACACAAACAACTGTCACACATCTTGTGAATTCCCAATGGTGACATTTCCTTGCAATGTTCAAATTTTATATTCAGCAAGTGAAATTTTTTTTCCACTTACAAGAAAAAAGTACATTTTTAAAGTTTCCATTTTTCCCTCTGAAGTTCATGTAGTAAATGTGCATATCAGCACAACCTGATTTGTTCACATAGTTCTAACAGCTCACAATAAAATACTTATCATGTGACTCAAAATTTGGGGCTTACCCTAATCAAGAAAATTATACTGTTGAAATACTTATCTTTAATGTTCTTTCCTAACTTGAAGTCTGGGGCCTACATTTCTGGAAATAAACCACAATGCACAGAAGTTTCTTCCCAAAGCAASCTGCAAATTGGACAGAATTCCTTTAACATCCCCATGGGGGTCTATGCACTTCGTTAATTTCCTGAACTCCCTTAACCACATGGTGCAAATRTACCAGGCCCTGGACTTGCTTTCTGCATAGCTGCACCCTGTGCTGTAGTTATTTCTCTCCTTCACATCTCTGTGCTGGTCATTCAGAAAATGTATGCCTCTTCTTTGGCAGTCCTTTAGAACCAGCACTGATCTGRTCATTCCAGACTCGGAGATTTGGTTTATAGCCAATTTAGTACCAACTGATTCCCCAAAACTTCTTAAGGTTTGTTACAAATTTGTCTTAAGGGGTACAAAGTGGTAATATTTAAACAAGTGTTTCACAGTCCTAATTTTATAATGTGAAGTCAATCTGGATGATAGTTCCCTTGATAGAACAGTATTTTTCATGCCGTCCTAGTGATCTTTCTGAGCTATTTAATAGTACAAGTAATAAGATAAACTTGTTAAGTGACTGGGAGCAATCAGCTGAAAGTAGAAAATAGCATGTTCTGAATTTGTGCTGAAATACAAGATTTTTCTATGCTGATGTCTGGTATGGAGAAGTGTAATAAAGCTGACTACTGTTACAAGGAGCTGTAATAAACCAGGAACAAGCTCTCATAACCCATAAATCTCTGACTCTCTAAGGACTATCCCCTGACAGCAAATACTGATCACAGCTGTAGACCCTTTTATAGGAAGAAAAGCAATTGTTTGCTGTATTCCTAGAGTTTGATTTTGTCTTTTCAAGGGAGAGGTATGTTTGGCAGACCAGTATAATTTGCCTGAATACCATYTGGCCAGTCTTATGAATGGTGAGTGGACGCTGACTTGCATTAGTAATTTTATTGTGTGCAATTATCAAAGGATTTAGGTGACAAAATATGTGATATGTAAGAGGAATCCAATCTACCTTGCCCCCTCAGAAGTGGTATTTAAAATCCACTCAAGTTCCATACAATGATTGAATCTGCCTGTTTTTCAGGACTCCTAATCCAATGTAAACAGCCATAATTCAGTAACACCAGTGCATAATTTAGGCATCTCTTCTTTAGGTAAGAGGCTACCACTATGTTTAGGTCTTAGGGCACACAGCCTATGARGAGAGGCTGAGGGACTTATGTTTGMTAATGGAAATTGTGGAAGTGAGTGTTTAATTACACCCTACAGGTACTTGAATGGAAATTAGAAAGATGATGGATCTAGTGTCTTCTYGGTAATGACAGTGGCAAAACAAGGGGCAGTGATCACATGTGGATGCTTGGGAGGTTCTTGCTGAACATTAAGAAAAACTTTCTCCCTGGGAAGGTGGTTCCATATTACACCAGTTTATCCAGAGCTGTGGACCAATCCCTTTCCACTGAGCTTTTCAAGATTTGGTAAGTCAAAGTCACCAGTCTATTGACCTGTGCTGTCAATAGAGCTTCTCAGAGATGAGGCAGGTCTAGATGACCCCCAGGGATTCTCTTCATTTGTCTTAGGACAAATCTTCAGCAGAGTTCTCTGATTCTATGAACCTCCATTTTAAATTGTGTGAGTAGACAGCTGGAAACCCAAAGAGTTACATCACTTCATCAAAGGCAGTACTGAAATTTTGCCTTATAATATGGCTTTATAGCATTCACTCAAGAAGTGGGAACTCTGTTTCTTCTGAAACAAATTGAACTCCCTTTCTTGTACATGAAAAAACATCCTCACCACTAGACCATGATGAATGTGTTTGTCATGCCTTGTCTTGAAAGAGAGGCAGGTCTATGAGTATAGGACAGGCAGGATTATGAGTATAGCTTGCTATCCATAAATATATATATTCATATATAATGGAATATGTAAAAGCTTTTGTTCTGGATTAGTGGTTATGGCACTAGAAATATCAGAAATGCAGTTCTAGATTCCATCTTCTGGCACATATACAATTTTTATACATTAGAACATCTCCAAATTTGTAGTTAAAATAAACCAAGAATCAGTATGAGTACAGGAGCCAGRTCTCTAGATCTCTCCACCTCTCTACCTGAATACATCAAGCTCTAGGGAAAAATCAGTCTTTTACGGTCTGGTTACCTTCAAGCTACAAAGTGAAACTGTTTTAAGAGGAGATATGGAGACTGTAGCCACGTGAATTCATGGATAAGGATTGTTTTCTGTGGGCTGCATAAACCTTATATCACTGTTTCTTACTTCCTAAGGGAAAGAAGCTACTTGCATGAAAGGCRTGGTGGTCGGGGAAGTGACACCTACTATTTCGTAAGAGTTCCTCTGTGGATGCATGTGATTTCCGTGTGTAGTGACTAAAAACATGTAAATTGAGTGGACTAGATTATTCCTTGCAGACTTCCAATACACCCTCCTCTCGTYGGTGATTACACACAGAATTTGGGTCATTATGTTAGCCAGAGCATATCACCTCTCCCTCTCTCTTCTACCTGCCATCCTCACTTACTCACAAATTCCAGGATAAAATATTAGTGAAAACACATCTCTGTAGACAATAGGTTATAAGGGAAAGGTGGAAGCTTCTTCAATTCTATCCCATGTTCTAAAAACTGCTTCTTCATTTTAAGTGAAACTGTCATTGTGAAATATGACTACATTATTCTTGGAGGAAACTAACTCCCCACATTCTTGACCTCCTCAGSTGAGCACCCTAACAAGTAGCATGCACAGAAACAAACACCTCTGGCCCAAGATATCTTGAAATATATTCTGCATAGTGGGACAAAGTCTGGTATGACAGGAACAACARACTCATATGCATGCTAGACCTATATCCAGACTATGCTATAGGCTGGTAGCTTTAGTAATATTCTTCTCACAGGTGAGATACRTGGACCTGAACCTCAAAAAGCAGAGGGAGATATAGAATCAGTTGCTCCTCACTGGACAGTTATAAAATATGGTAAGCAACAGCAGTTTCTCCAAGTCTGTTCCTTCTCTGCTGTCTTTTAAAAGATATTGCCACTGCAATTGCTTTTGCTAAGGAACTTAAATCTTCAGATTTGTSATAAGTGGCTCTGAGCTCAAATCCTGGACTGAATCCCTAGAGGACTTTGTAAGAAAAATGTCTAATTTCTGGGTCCTTACTAAGCTTATGCAATGATCAGATTTTTCAGACCTTTCAAGAGACCATTTTAGGTACAGAGAATGACCCTGAGCACTCACAAAATTTTCATGTGTAAAGTGGACACTAATGAGTTTAGATGACTAAACTATCATTAGGTTATAGTTGAGCACTAGGGTCGGGGTAGTACTATTATATTTAGCAGCCTAAATCTCACTTTAAGAATATAAATACTTTTGCCTATCTGGACCTTACACTTTAGGATTTTAAAAGAGCTCAGCACCCTGCCGCTCCCAGCTACAGCCTTGGATACTCTGCTGGATATTAGCCGTTCCTATACTATGCTGCATGTAGGTAATCTACTTGACAAGAGTCACACTGACTGACCCTTCTTGAGGATACATTAGTCCTTCACTACTTTTATTCCTCCTACCTCCTGATTTAGCATCTCTAGTCCTTTTTTTCTCATATTCTCAAATTTCCTATGTACCACTGGTTCTAGCTATCCTTTTAATTCTTTGTTTTTCCGCCTTTTCCTTCTTGTCCACACTGTTCAGTATTAGCCGTTATACTGGCACCGAAGCATATTAACAGCACAATGTTGGTTTTCCCTCTCATTCCAGAACTGCTTACATCCCCATTATGTGACTCAGACACTACTGATCTGTAAACTACTTGAAACCTAGCTGTTTGTATACTGTTTGCCTTTATTAAAGTAAGGCTCCACTTACCTCCTGAATTGGAACCCCTGGCAAACCTCTTAAGACTTCATTTTTAATAAACTATTTTAATAATTAGTTTGCTACATAGTTTTGTATCAGTAACTGTACTGTGTAGTCACAAATACAAATATCTTTGAGGGTTAAATTATTGCTTATACCACAACTGTTCAGCAGGATAGGCAGTGAATCATCTTGAACCATGTCTTATTAGATAAGAAAATAAATTGACTTTTAATAATAAAAGCTTCCCCCTCACACAGTATTTCATTTCTAGTAAACCTAGTTTAGATCTCAATCTAAGAGGTACAAATGCAGAATGAAAAATGAACATATAAAACATATTTTAGAGATGGACTGAAAACAGTCAAATCTCTGTAGTAACACTATCCTTATTATGTTTTTATGAGAGAAATTTTCTCTTGTAAACTCTGATAATAATAATAATAAACTGTAGCATTTTTTATTTTTTTTTAAATATTAAGAAAAGAAAGTTACAGTAGAGAAGATCATATATGAGTGTATTCCTATAGCCATGTACACATACTATGGCTAATGTAAGTTTGATAATTACATCATTTTAACCAGTACGAAGATGAAAATCAAAGCTGTCTTGTCCTTGTATGATTTTTCCCAATGAACTAGACGTGCTAGATTTTCTTTCATTCAAAGTTCAATCATTACATTGCTGTTTACCATTAAAGCTTGGATGCTTAATTTAAAATTTGTTTGGTAGCTTTAATAAAACAGAGTTTATACTCTGAGTTTAGTTGATTTTGTTGTTTTAACATAAAGGACTCAATTGTACCATGCATAATGAAAAATGTGCCTTTTTTATAATGTGTTTCTCCCTGTTTTTATGAAATCCTGAATCTATGTGCAGAACTGCAATTTATTAAATGTCATGGRTGGGTCATCTGACCAGTAGTTTGAGCAAGAAATTCATATCCCATGATTCTGAAGGCTGAAAGGTTAATACATAACAGATGCTGCTTTGGAGGAAACCATTACAGGCAATGGTTTTCAATCAATGAGATGCTATTATGAGCAATAGAGCCAATTTTTTTTAATCAATGAACCTTTATGACGACATTTACTAAGGGAAGCTCTATGCAGTTCTTATAAACCATTCTGCAGTGTTCTAAAAATAATTCCTTTTGTTTTTGAAGCCTTTTTATGGTTTCTCTAGTTTTGCTTATTTTAAGGTAGCGCACTGGATTTACACTCTCTTGATTAAAAATGAGCAAAAGAAACATGGTACAAAACATGYGTTTAAACCTGAGAGGCAATAAAGGGTGTATGTGAGTCCTGTTAGGGAGTGAGTTGCAGCAAGCACTACCACGCGACTATGAAAACCTGTCACCAGCAGCTCAGYCCACACACTTTTGAACAGAAGATTTCATTCAGCAGGAGGGCAGTCAGCCTGCACCCTCRGTGCAGACCTAGCTGGAGGCTCGCCTGCAGTGTGCACTATACTTGCTTGTGTGCCAACATCATCTTTTGCACCTTAGTTTCATATTGCATGTTGAATGAAGCGATTAACTGTTTGTTAAGAGTGTTTTTCAAATTGAAGAGAGACACCAAGAAAGTCTGTCCTTCTTGAGAGACACCAGGAGAGGTGGTAATCTGTCCTACTGTCCATCCCTCACTCCATTTGGGAATACTCAGTCCCTGATGGCACTGAGGAATCTTACCATGGGAGCTGGCATTGAATTAGCATTGTTTTTTCCCTGTCTTTTTATCTGCAGCTTTTGTCTCTCCTCTGGGCAGAGAATAAACCTCAGTACTTTGATCCTGGGTGACTAGCACTCCAGGCAGATGCCTAATATACAGAAATTAATGGAATCCCTTTTAAAGATCTCACTTTTTTAATCAGGTGAGAAATGTYTTTTTAAGAAAAAATGTGGCTAAACAAGATCAAGAAAATTTTCAAGTCAAATAATAACCAGAGGAGGAAGCCAAAGGCTGAAGGGACAGAAGAGTGGAGAATCTGGAGACTGTGCTCCATGATTTTCCCAGGGACAAAAGGGAAGCTGACCAGCCTGTAGTTCCCTGGATTGCCCTTTTGGACTTTTTTGAAGACAGATGCAACATTTGTCTTCCCCAATCTCCAAGTCCTTCCAAAAATGATAGAGAGCAGCTTTGCATGGACATTTACAACTTTACTCACACCGTCAGATGCAGCCTSTTGGGTCCTGTGGACTTGTGTGGGTCAAGTTCTCCAAGCAATCTCTGACCCCATCCTCATCAATTGCTGGTAGACTCTGTCCTCATCCATTGCCCGTCTAAACACAGAGGCCTGGGAGACTTCATTGGCAAAGGCTAAGACAAAAAAGACACTGAATACCTTAGCCTTATCTGTATCTGCTGCTACTGGATTGCCTGTCCCAACAGGGACCGAAATTTTCTTTTTTCAGGTTTTTACTGCCAGTGTAGTAGTAGAGATTCWTCTTGTTGCCTGTGATGTTCTTGCAAATCTTAACTGCTTTTCAGCTTTGGTCTTCGTGACACCATCCCTATGCACACAGGAAGTATATCTTTATTCCTCCTTTACAACCTGTTCCTGCTTCCTCCTTCTGTGTGTTTCCTCTTTGCATTGGARTTTCCTGCTAGTCTCTTGATAGGTCTTACTTGTTTTCCTGAGTATTGGGATAGAGTATTCCTGCGCTTKCAAGATGCTGTCCTCAAAGACCTGTCACCTTTCCTGAGCTACTTTGCCCTTCAGAGCTGCCTTTCACAGAATCCCACTGACCAGTTTCTGAATAAGTTCAGCGTTGCTCACCTGAAGTCCAGGGTTTGGACTGCACCATGCTCCATCCTCACCACCCTCAGGACCTTGAATTCCACTACTTCAAAGTCACTAGAGCCAAGGCTATCACTGATTATCGTATTCCAAATAAATTCTTCCTTTCTAGTGTTAATACATATTATGAGTCCTTGGAGTCAGGGATGAACGCAAACCAACATCACCTATCCCATTCTTCTCATCTTCACAGAATGATGATTCCCAGGGGTCGAGGTGAGGCTGACCAGCCTGTAGTTCCCTGGGTCCTCCTTCTTGTCCTTCTTGAAGATAGGAGTGGCATTTGCTTTCCTTCAGTCTTCAGGCACTTCTTCCAGTCACCATGATCGATCAAAGGTTATCAATAGTGGCCTTGCAATGACATCTGCCAGCTCCGTCAGCACGTGTGGGTGCATCCCATCAGGGCTCAGACAATGTTTCTGTATTTCTCCCAGGTTACCCATCCTTGCTTCCACCCTCTGTATGCTTTCTTTTTGTGTCTGAGTTTGGCTAGGAGCTCACTGTTCATCCACATAGGCCTTCTGGCATTTTTGCCTGACTTCATAATTGTTGGGATGGACTGCTCGTGAGCTTGAAGGAGGTGAATATTAACCGTCTTTCTTGGGCCTCTCTTCCCTCCAGGGCCTTATCCCATGGGACATTTCCACGGAGGCCTTTGAAGAGCCCAAAGTCTGCGAACATGTTGTTCTCAGTGTGTGACCAGGTGTCGTGACTCAGTTGCTTCTCTGTCAAAGTTATTTAAAATTCTTCAGCTTCTCTGTGTTTGAAATCTTATTGATGGATTTTGTGGCAAAGAAAACCATTTAAAACCCTACAAAAAGGCCATAGATGTGATTTTTCAGCAATCTGAAGATCCACAGAGATATAATCTATAAAGTATATATATTATACTCTATATTATAATATACCCATATTATACCCATGTGTAGGAATATACATGAGAACTGAAATATGCAAGACTCCCTTGAAAATAYATTCCAGAGAAAACAGGGGAAATTTCAAATGGGGAAGAAGGAAAAGAAAAAATGTTAAAACTGTTATATAAAACATGGAAATGAAAATGCTCTCAGATCCCTTTTTTTTTGTCCTCAGGGTGTCTCCTCACATTTTTGTAGCAGTATCATCAGTCTCATATAGTATACCATCAACTATATGTAGAGAACTCAAAAAATAATTTTTAACTGCACTGAGAATATGCAAAAAGTCAACTTTCAWAACCGGCCTTCTAAAGCAATGCAGCAGTGTTCCTTTTTACTGTGTGATTATCTAAATGAAGACACCACAGAAGCAAAGAGAAGCAGCAAGAAGAGGAGTTGTCTCCCTGTATATGTCATATAGAACAGAAAAGTACAGCTTTCATTCAAGGATGTTTGCAAAAACCATTAGATATCTTGCCAAATACAGTCTTTTATAAGAAAAGAAAAACAGTCTGTCTAACACATGTTAGYAAGGCACCCCAGGTGGGCATTTGAAAAATAAAATAGAGCAATGCAAGAGCAGCAAAATGACACCCTTATGTAGCTCTGTAAACTGGCAAAGAATTTACCCTAAGGTTGTCAGCAAAGCTTCCTGATGTCCCTTACTGAACCAAGTGTGCTGTATCAAGCCAGGCTAACAGTTTTCACATCAGTACAAAATTGGACTAGGAACTATGCGATCACCATACTTGTCTGAAGGATACACTCTGGGTCAAGTCCAGGGGAGTAGTCACAGGAAATTTTGAATACTTGGCTGTAATCCCTCAYAGAATYATAGAATCATAGAATCATTAAGGTTGGAAAAGACCTCTAAGATCATCGAGTCCAACCATCAACCCAGCACCCATACCCACTAAACCATGTCCCGAAGCGCCACATCCACACGTTTTTTGAACACCTCCAGGGATGGTGACTCCACCACTTCCCTGGGCAGCCTGTTCCAATGCCTGACTACCCTTTCGATGAACAAATTTTTCCTAATAT
>JASVER010000018.1:11134716-11366937 GCA_030449065.1 Oceanodroma leucorhoa
GAAGGCATTAAGCACCTCAGCTTTTTCCTCATCCTTGGTGGCAATGTTCCCCCCGGCATCCAATAAGGGAGGGAGATTCTCCTTGGCCCTCTTTTTGTCGTTAACATATTTGTAATTGTTGTCCCTCAAAACAAAGTCTGTAAAGAATGACAATCCCCTCACTTTCACTTGAAAAAGTGAAATGCTAGAGAACTACRTGCACAATGTTGTATCTCATATGTATAACGTCTTGCAAAACAATCATCACAGTCTGTGCTGACTTCTGCTGTGATCATGGAAAGAAGAAAATAAATAGTATTTTCAGTCTTCCTTTGTGGAGCCTTAATTAATGTATTTGTTTTAGAAGACTCTTTTAGGATAGAAGATTGACTTGAATACAGGCACCAAATTCCACATATCTGTTAGCACTCACTGGCTCAGTTTTGGTGCCTCTTACAGAAATTGGAAACTACATAAAATGTCCTACATGATCTGGAGTTCTTTGCTCATTTCAGTGAGAGCTATTGCAAATGTGGAGACTTGATGCCATCATACCASGTGTGACCTGGTTCCACAGTTTGAAAGAGGGTGCCGATAACTAGTTATCAGTGCAGAGTAACTCAGTGACAGGTACATCAGGCTAAATATGTATACATAGAAGAAGGTAATTTACATGTGAAGGGAATATGGACTTACTGTTTGCAGAATAGCCAGGATCTTGTGGACTGTTTAAATGATTTCATGCAGACTCACTATGTAGGAAAAAAAACCAAAAACAAACAAAACCCCCAAAATGCTGAAACACTTACCTATAGGCTTTCTCATATTCCTTGCAATCATTTCTAAAACACAAACTGAGAGCAACTCAGGCTGCTGACTTGCAATAGCACTTTGATGCCTTTMTAACTTAGTCTGGTGGAAGAAGTGACCCATTTCCTTATTAGTTTTCTTACCACCGGTTTCAACATACAGTATATGGTACATATACAGTAAATAATATTTACCYGTGCTGGAAATGAATATTTCCAAATCCTTGAAATTGTCTTGCAGTCCTTAATACAGATAACATTTTCTAAAATGCTATATAGTTTCTGTGAAGTAAATAGCTTATCATTGTAAATAACAGGATATAACACCATTAAAAACATTTTCTGGAGCTGTACTTCCAAATTAATACTGAATTAGATCTTTCTATTTAAGAATTTCTGACAAAGTTTAAAGGTAACACTGGGAGTCTTTACTASCAGGTAACTGGAGTGAAATTTAGTGTAATTCTTTTTTTAATCCTTCTGACAATTCATAGTTTTTACCAAAAAAACCTCACAACCTATCAAAACATTTCTTGTGAAGTGCTTTAAATAATTTGTAATAAAGTACAGTTTGAAGTAAAATAATTTGGAAATTTCTCAACGCTCTTTTAGTTCTGCATACAAGACAGCAAAGAAGTTGCAAAACTGAGATTTGTCAAAATTCCATAGATTTTTCCCCTGTATCAGTTGACTGTTAGGATTTTATTTTATTTTTTAAAACATGATCTGTACTTTCATAATTATTTTCCACCAAAAATCTTGTGGGATACATCAGTTCTGATTATAGTCTTTAAAGCGCTTCCTTTCCTATTGGTATAATAAGTGAGTCACAGCTTTATATTTTGAGCTCCCATCACCCCCCATATTATCTTTGGAAAGGRTGATTTTTATCCATTCTTTMAAAAAAAAAMCCAAAAACCAAACCTCTTTTCTGTCCCTTTACTCTTCTTTTTAATGAAAGAACTTTYCAGGGGAAAGTTTTTCTCATTAAGGAATTAAACTCAATATATTGCTTATATACTGAATATTTCATTATTATAAAAATATGTGAATATCATAAAATATGTGAATATTGTTAATATTAATAAAATATTTATAATGTGAATACTTTAATCACATACTCTATTAAATTTCAAAAATATATATTTTTGTCCTTTCTYGTTTACACCTCGACCCGGGCACAGAAAAATGAATCTATTGCTCCAGTTTGTCCTATATTATTTTCTTGAATAAACATTTTTCACATACACAGAATAGCTAGGCTCCATATACTTTTTTATAAAAAAGTATCACTTTATTTAGCGTGAAAGAAGTATCCTTGCCCTGGGCTTAAAGTACAGGAGCTAGATGATTTTAAATTACAAATTAAAGAACAATCTCAACATCTGCATGTGATACAGAAGTGCTATTTCTTATGCCAAGGGAAAGCCATGCTGTCATGTTCACTGTTGTTTTCAATATTTCATTCTTAAGATGGTRGGACCTAGAGGTGAACGCTGAATTCTCAAGTGATAGCTTATAAAATTCCTAATTGCTTTTGCCAAAACATGACTTACCGGTTTCAAAGGATACTACTGCTATAAAGGCACGTAGCTGATCAGACAGCGAAAGGGAGAGATCCAACCCTTCTGTCACTCCTGCTGGTAACAGTGAAGTGAGCAACGCTGCGCTTTTTACCTTTTCATATGACAAGACAATTAGACCGCAGTTGTTCATGAATAAATGAAGCCATCACTGTACAAAAGGAGTTTGTGGCCACAGTTAAATGCTTCATGAGGAATCACACTTCCAGTACGTTTGATTTGAATTCCAGAGGTTTTCTCGTTTACCCTTCATGAATCCCTCAGATTTGTGAAGGACCCTGGGCATTTGGCAAGYACACATGTGACAACTCGTCTGTGCACATTCAGACCACAGCAGCAGTTGTATCTCTGTTCTCTTTGAATCGGTGTCACAGCAGAAGAGATTCACAGCTGGACATCTGTCCAAAGCCACACACTGCTTTGGACTTGCTCATTTTCAACCAGCACCAGTACCCCTCACACGTTACATGATGCTTTATGGACACCTACGTGTTTGCCCCCTGCTCCACAACCTGTAAGTCTCTAGGCCTCCAGTTTCATTTGCTTCCATCTTACTGTTGCTAAAGATGCCAGCCTCCAGAAATARAAGCAGAAAATATTCAGAATTCCATGAGATAAAGAAAATGACAGAAAATGAAATTTTAATTGTAAAATATACCTCTTTACAGCTCTTCTAGCACTTACACCTCTGCTGAGATTATCATCTGTGCTTATTTGGGCATCCAGAAATTGAAACAAGTCGAAACAAGCCAAGGGACTACTGTCCAGTCTATTTTACCTCCGTTAGAATAGTGGCAGACATGATGAATGAAGTCAGCAAGTCGAGGCCTCCTGTGGCTAGTCATTGTCTACCAAAGTAAGAATAAGGAATGGTTAGAGATGTCAGTACATTTTCTAGCTTTCTAGTTTGCCACCCAGATCCGTTACTTTTAGCTGTCAGAGGTTTTGCAWGCTTACAACGCAGCATGGCAGGTAAAGTGTAAAGACTTTAAGTTTCTAACCACCTAAATTTTCTTATTCTGGTCCCATTTTAAAAAGGGGGGAAAAAAAAAAAGATGTCGTCATTTGGCTTTGCTTTTACATTCAACATATGGGTCTGGAGCGAGCAGTGCATGCCCTGAGCCTAACTGCCTGAGGGTGCTGAACCACAGTAATTTCATGGCAGGGGACAGGCGGGAAGKTCTGAAGCCTGGTGAGATCATTCCCCCTTCTCCTTCTTGGGAAGATCCCAGGGTGGGTATCCTGGACAATTCATGGCCTGTGATCAGCGATCTCTCACATTTTATTCATGAGAACATGTTTTCCCTTCACTTTTTCATTCAGTGTCTGTTGACTGATAGTGGAAGGCAGGCTGCTGAACTGGATTATGAGAAATGCCTGTCTCTGCATCTCTCTTGTAGCTGAGCTGTGTGCCTGTCAGTCACCTACCAAGCAGTGATGGGGTCTAAAACCTCAGGGTTGACGGGGAGTAGCTTAATATAAGTTTACATACAGCAAAGGGAAGGAGCAAATTTGGACACGTCTATGGAATTGAACCTCTTCCAGAAATCCATTGCCATTAGTGCCTAAAGGCTTCATTAAACCTCCATTTATCCTGGCACTTATTATCTCTTCTGTCAAATGTAGCCTTCAAAGGATGTCTCCAAGCCATTAACAGTGCTGTACTGCACAACTGCACGGTGCTCAATTTACTGCACACACTGTAAGAACAACAAAACTCTTCTTAATACATTTGTCCATCTAAGAAGCATCAGTTTCATTTAGCCAGTATCTCCACTTTTTTCAGTTTGTTTCTATGTACAATTCAATGTACTGTGATCTGTTAAGCTCTACATGATTTGTTTCTTGGCCTCAACCAAGGCAGCTAACGTCAAGATTGTCACATCACATTAATAGCCTTTCCAAACTGCTGGACACCACTCTGAGTTGGACTGACTCACTTACAAAGGGAAATTCAGTTACAATAGAAGCTAACAGCTGGGATTGCAAGTCTAGACATGTACCTAGAAATGCAGCAGTGTTCCTGGAAATTTGGATACTGGAATTAATGTTTGGGGTTTTTTTTCTAGAATACGTCAGATAACATTGAAGTAAACCTAATCTCCAGAGCAGAACGTGTACTGAAAACACCTTCAGTGAAAGAACATGGGAATGGCAAATGGGGAAAACTGAACAAATAAAGTTCTCTCAGGTGTACCCTGCCTTTTTTTTTTTTTTCCAAACAGCACATACAGAATATATTATTTAATCATTTTACTGTCTTTAGAGGTATCCACAAACTAAGTGGATATTTTAGTAACTACAAATTTAAGAAATTAAAAATTGCATAGATTCTTGGCATTGCACTGTTGAGGAAGCAATGTGAAACACAAAATAATGCCTCTAATGTATGGTTTTTCATAAATATTTGTTTTCTTAAGTTTCACCATCACTGACATTTACTTAGAGTGATCATCAGCTCCCAGTGCAGCATGCCTAAGTACTGTCCACCAAGCACTTTGCTGTACAGTGCACAGTTACAGACACCTGACCACAAAGAGGTGCCCATTAACCATGAAGCAATGAGCTGCAGTGCCACCTGAGCACCTCAAGGGGAACAAGCAGAAGCTGGTGAAACATAGCTGCACATTAGCTGTATTCATATACAGATCAGAAGAAATGAAAGACACTGTACCATGAGGAAAGAAAAACTCAAAAAAATCCCCAAACCAACACAAAAACATTAAGTGAAAAATTGTTGTATAGATGGTGATAATGGAAGGCCTTGCATATGTGAAAGAGGGTCAGAAGTTTGTTTTCTTTTTCCACCTAGAACTAACTTTTTTATTTTTTTTGCCACTTCACAAAGAGTCTTTTATGAAAAAACCCAACAAACTATATGGGGAATTTATTTACTGTCTGAAGCCTTTTAAAATGATACTTTCTTGAGTACATGTTACAGGTAATAAAGCAGGAGAAAGTGGCCTTTTCTGCAGCAGTAACTTAGACACAGAGTTTTATGAAAAAAGAGAGAGGGAACTCAAACAATATGGACATTTTTGGTCAGAACCATAGTGAAATAGCAGTCGTATTTTTGAAAYACTTTTTTTCCAAGCCAGAAGCTTTATCCTGTTTTTTATGTGCCTATGATCACATCACTGATATTTAAGGCCTTAGTGATACAGGGTAGAACCTGGATACTCAAACAGCCCCATCTATTTCAGGGATACTGCTTTCACACTAAGATGCTACTGACACAAAGTAAGACTTCAGGAACAACCAGCTGCTCAGATATTGTTAGTGGGTGTCTAATTAGATTTTACTAATTAGTTCCTATTAAGTTAAATTAAAAGTTAAAAATATACTACAATTAGACACTAGAAATAGAACTAGGGCCACTGAAATTATCCTTATCACAATATTGTTTAAATTTACTATGAAACCTTGCATTAGATGATAGAATTACAATGTGAAATACTGTACCTTTCTGATCAGAGAATACGAAAAATATTTCGTTACATTTCAGAAGCTGTCTCTTTTGCAATACAGTTCCCATGGAGACTTTTGGCCCAAGGCACAGTATGCTTGTGTCCTATGTGCAAGCTGCATATTGAAATGTTCTTTAGCCATGTGGCATAACAGGACTAYGCAAAATTGCCAGTCATGCTTAAGAGAGGAATGACAGAGCTGGGAGGAAAATGGACATAAGGTGATCTGTGATACTTTTCAGGCTGGAAAGTAATTGGGTACTTAGCATAGGTATATTTGCTRAGGTAAATTTACTGCACTTGCTAGCTTTATAAATTGCCAGAAACTCATTGCAAAGCAAGCAACCCAAACCCAAACACGTTAGCACTGGCTTTGACTCTGTGCAGTCAGAGCCAACAGACTTTGGCTGTTGACATTAAAAGGCTGAGGATCAAATTCACAACACATAGTAGTATCTTGATAAGAGCAAACAGAAAAAATTACTCAGCCAAGGAGAGCATATCAGGTATTCTGGGAGTGATATTACTGACGGCAACTCAGTGAGGACTGTGGCAAAGGCTTGATTCGCTCTTCGAGGACATCAACTTCAACACTGTCCTGCTACTGATGTCAGTGGACTTGGGCTTGTGTGATGGATGGAGGGATCATGCACAAACCGGAGCTTGGTATCACCTGAAGACTGCCTTAATTAGGCTGTTTTTTTTGTAGAAATTCTAAGATTCTTTTTTTCATTGTTATGAAGTTGGCCTTTTGTAACACTACTTTTATGGCAATTGGAATAACATTATCTATAATTATCATTGCTATTGTTATTATGATTACTATTACGGTTTGGCAGTCTTCCTAACGTAAATGAATATTTTCTGCTAGAAAACCTGACAGCCTCTCTTGCTGACTTACCAACAAGACTGCAGTCTCCAGCAAGGATTAATTGGATTTCTGGTTTTATTAGTTTAGTGTAGGTGACCTAGTCACAATGCGAATTTCTATGAATGTGGTAAGTATGCACTGACTTAAAAATAGATATAATGTCTATCCCCATGTGACATGTTTAATGTTGATAAAGAGTAATATGAGGCAAATGTGAGTTCGAGTTCATGTCTATGTACAAAAGCACTCCCTATCACTTTCTACTGTTGTAAACTGTCGTAGACAGACTTGTATCTTTATTCAGTTTGTCTAGATCTTTGTGTACTAGATACAGATCCATAACTGGTGCAAATCTGGGACTGCTCTAATGGAAAAAAAAATGAAATACTGTATAGGTTTGGCATGCATTGTTTGTGCAATCTGTTGCTGCTAAGATAGAAAGAAACTTTCCTGAAAGAGTCCTCCCTTGGGGCAGTACGTTTCAGGGTAAAATTTCAGCTTTTTTTCCTTTGTCCTGTTCAAAAAGTCATAATTGCATAAAAGAAAAATTTGAAATGTGAAACGGACATGGAGGCTTGTCTACTTATTGCAAATTTTTAAAAATCTTTTCTAGCAATTACCATGGGAAGATTTAAACATCTAAAAAAGTATGTGTAGTTGAAAACAAGGAGATATAATGCAAGTTATTGTATAATATCTGCTGGCTGTTCCTGTCATAGTTATTTTTCAACAAAACCAAAGTTTGATAATAATAGTAAGAGTAATGTGTATGTGTTAATGAAATAGTTACTGTATATGTATTATACACCTAGCTCTATGAAGACCAACTGAACAGACATAGATCATAATAGGATGAACATGAGAAACATGAAGATTTATTCAAGGGAGAAGGGTCAGCAGACGGTATGAGGGCAGGGAAAAGGCTAAGGGGGTTGTCATACACATATCTTGAATACCACGGGCTAAGCATGACAGGGCTAACTACATCACTGTAGCGATGTCCATTTCCCACCCGCACCACACTACATCCACCTGTGCTATGCTGTCTGCAAGACAGATACTGCTGATATTCAATAGTTTGAGAATAGCACAAGACTCAAGGGGCTGTTCCTCCCTGACTCAGCCTTAATTAGGAAGCCTAATTTTAAAATTGTTTCCTAGGCAAAACTTTCCTGAATATAGGTAGCTAAAACATCGTAGGTTTTTACACCCTAGGCTACTGATTTATGGGGGAGAGAAGTAGTCAAAATGGCATTGTTTCCAAACCAGGGAACTAGCTGAACTCTCAGAATTTTCCATGAGCTAATAACATTTAACATAGATCAAACTGCCTTGGTCATATGGTTTAAAGTGTTTTTTAATTATGACTTTTCTCTTTTGCCCTTTGATATTTAATATCATACTTTAAGTTTATAAAGAAACTTTTTCAAGCTGTCTTCACAGGAAAAAGCTGATATTGAGAACTTCAAAGTTGTATTCCTAAAGATATTAAAAATGAGGCGGGGGGGGGATCAAAATTACTTCTCTGAGACAAGCAGTTTTCTTTTGGTTTAATAATTGTTTTCTGAGGAAAAAAATGCCAGGTTGTTTTTTGACATTTTTTGTCATGGTTTCTTAATTTTTAAATTTATGATCTGGAGAGATGACAATGGGTAAATGTTAAGCTACTACCAAAATAAACCCAAAGATTTTTAAAAAGTGTATCCAAACTATCTAATCAAAGAAATTATTTAAATCTGCTGGAAAAGTAGTTTTAGATTTTCCCCAGCTTTTTCTTCTTTTTTTTTTTTTTTGTAAAAAAATTATTAATKTGAAACCTTTTATTTAACAAAAAAATATAAGCAGTTATATTTTTGAAAAAAATTATATTCTACAGATAAAATAATTTTTAAAGCTGGATATATAAGTAAACAAGTAAAAGGCTTGAATCCCCTTTTGATGAAATTTCAAATGCTAGATGTTATTCTGTCATGTTTCAAATTTGAGCAAGTTTAATTATTTCTAAGTGTTTGAAAGATTGTTATTAAGAAACAAGAATGTCACAAAAGTAGTCTATAACAGTTAAGCATTTTGAAGTTATAAATTAAATTTTTCCTGTTGAAATACGAAGTGGTCGCAAATAGTTTTTTTATAGACATTTATTCTGCATACGTGTTCGATACAGTGCTAGTGGTGAATAAGGTTATAGGAGACCTGTTAGTTTTGGTATGAGTAAAAAATTAAAGCAAAGAAGTAATAAAGCAGGAGAGAGATGACTGTAATCTAAATAAAATCTGAGTGCTGTGCAGGTTATCACTGGAAACTTTAGCTATAAAAGTTTGGCTATAAAAGCATGAGTGCTTTTGAAAAGAATATTTGACAGCCAGATATCCAAGTTGTCGGATGACACTCTGTTAAGGGAACAAGTGAACTATATGAAATGTGAAAGGAGGATTAAGTACTGTACTTAGGTTGTTGGAGATTACATCTTTCTAATTTAAGATACAGTGTATRTTTCATTTTGAGTCATGAGGGAGAAAAGTAAGGATATCTAGTCAATGCAAATTGCTAGAAATAAAAACTGGGGGGGAAAAAACCCCACTGCCTTTATCCTAATTTGCGTCTGCACTTAAGAAGAAAAAGAGTGAATATAATTGCTTTAGAGGGGTGCAAGTGAAAGAAGCTAAATTAATACTAGTTATGAAGCAAGATTAAAGAAGTTCAGCTTTTTTTCTCATTTAAGGAGACTTCAYAGTGACATAGCTGAAGTTTCTAAAATTATGAAGAGTAGAGATTAGCAGAAACAAAGAACAAAACATTAAGAGAAAAAGGAACTTACAAAATTGGCAAAAGAAAGAGAATATATACAGAACTATTTCAGATAAATAGTGCTGTTCCTACAGAATCTTTTACCAGAAGAGAAGCAGACATGCAAACTCAGGGGAAGAGAGACAGTCTTCTAAGCAAAAAGTCGGTGCAATTTAATATAAAGAAAACCAGAAATTGAAATTTAGGTTTGGGAAATGAGTCTGGACAAACTGATAACCAAGAGATGCTTTCAGATGTAAGTCAAACAAATTTTTCCAAAGTCAGAAAAAATAGAGGAGGGATTTTTTCTCTCTTTAGTCATTTTTCCCCAGACATACATAGCCTTGCTTGTGTTTAATAATATTTGATTCCTAAAGCAGGTTTGTTGCAGTCAGTCCTGAGAACGAAGGTCAAAAGAATCCACTGGTATCTACAGTAGTATATAGATAACAGCTGGAAACAGATGCTCACTATTTCTGGAAGGATGGGAACATAATGGGGAGTATTAGGAGAGAAAAATCAATTATTTATATTTTTTGTGTGATTTGAATTAGGAAGTATTGTTACCTCATAAAACGCAAGTCAGTTTTTGCATTCTGACAGCTTTTGTGCACATGGATGGGCAACTGGATATTACAGGTGTAAATACTTTAAATTTTGATTTATTCTTTGACTTTAACAGTTACTGCATAGCAAGAGCTACTAATGTGTTCCTGCACAACCTTTCTACACTGGCACAGAGCAGTTTTCTAATAGAAGTTTGCCGCTATTTTAAAAAGAGTGTGTAATGCTGTGGTGATAACACATCTCAGGAATATCTGTGATTCTCACATCTCAAAAAATGAAATAGTAGCTTGAAAAAGATAAAGTGAAAGGTGAAGGGGATGACCAAAGATAGGAAATCTCATATTTTTACRGGAGGGAATATTAAAATTAGTCTGGAAAGTCTCAGTCTCAGTCTGCAAAGAGATGGTTTAAAAATATGAGGTGACTAGAGGAAAGAAATTAGKGGCATGAGGAGCCTATTTAGGAAATGATTTAATCACTGTTTTCCCAACAGAGATCAAGGGGATGGAGACGAATTATATAAAATTGTCAAGTAGCCGTTAAAAAATGCTGTTTTTCTTTCAGTGTCACTCAATTACACTGTGGAACATTTTGTCACAGTATATTCTTGATACCGTAGCTTAGAKAGTTTCAAAAAGTAATTATGAAAATTCTTGAAAGAAAAATCCACGAAAGTCTTGTAAACAGGAATTCTTTGTTAGGATTGTTAGGAATTCTTTCAGGCAGAAATTTGCTGAAAACAAGGGGAGCATACTGGGAGRACAGCATCTGCTGACTGTGTTTTATATGCTAATCGGAAGTATTCACTCAAACCATCATAAAATGCAAGGTACTGGGTTAGATGGACCCTTGCTTGATACAGTACAACTGTTCCTCAACACAGTTACAAGGTACAAATATATCCATATAGCACTATGTAAGACAAATATTTACCTTTTAGCTGAGTAAGGGAAAAAAATCACATACAGAAATATCAAGGCTAATAAATGTTTGTACATGCTGACATTTTAATAAATACGGTTTTCAATTATATTCCAAAACAAATGACATTTTAGATTTCCATTCATTAGTTTGATAAATCAAAGCTATTTCAAAAATGTGATTAATTTCAAATACTTTCTGACGCGGCGTAAAAACGAAATATACTGATGTTGTTTGCATGGAAATTTACACCACAGATCCCTTTGAGACTCATTTGAGTATCTCTTTTCTTAWCATTTTTATGGGTTTTTTGGGTCTTCATTATTTTTTACTTCTGGATTGACTGTTTTATATTTCGCTGAAGTTACTTTTTCTGATAGCTTCCTTTGATCACTTTTGATAGCAGAGCAAAGAACCATATTACTACCTACACATTTTGTATAATGGATACTCCAGCCACAAATCTTCTCTTGATCCTTACAGCTATCTGCTGCTAGGTCTGTGGAAGCAATTTTTACTTCCAGAATTTCAAGGATATATACAGCAACGCAGCAGGTAAGACAGGCGTGTTACCTTTTCTGCTTGAACAGTCCCACAGTATTCCCAGTTGCCAGGTTGATGCAATTGAATCTATCCGTTGTTTTATTAATTACATTCAATTGTTTTAGCAGAAGATTGAGAAGTCAATTACTCATTCTGTATTCACAGAATCAAATAAAGGTAACCCATAGAAAACATTGCCGTGGCCCTTTTTTTTTTTTTTGCCCCACAAGGAAGATCATCACATATACCAAACCTTTCCTGACAGATGTGTCAGGTCTTATTAAAACCTTTCTGTAATGCAGATTCTGGGCCCTCCCAAGATCTGTGGTGTCAAATGGTTCTGGTTGCTGGATGTTTTTCCTCGTAATTTCCAATGTAGATCTTCCTTGCTGTGATTTAAAATCCTTACCTCTTACTTTTGTCTAAAAAGTACAAAGATAAATCTTTATTCCCTTTTGCCCTCCATGGAGTTTTTCACACTTCTGAAGACTTGTCATATTTCTCCTCTTTGTCCTGTTCTCAAATAAAACAAACGTAGCTCTTACCATTTTCAGAAAAGTTAATGTTTTCTAGACCTCTGATCATTGTTTTTGATCTTGTCTGGACTGTCTTCTATTAGTTTTCAGCGTTTTTGAATAGAAGTCCCTAAAAAGGTTTTGATATGCAATACCTGAGAGAAGTTCCTGTGTTCCAGTTAGACTGAGACTCCACTTGAATTGCAGCTTCTGCCTCAATATTGTCCTAGAATACTGTGGTGGCATAAGCAGGAAAAGGGAGAAGAAAAGCTTCAAGATGATAAAATATTTCAAAGATTTTGTTTTAAAATGTGTTATTTTGAAGTTTTAGGTAATATAAAGGTGCATGTGTCATTTAGTTGAAGACTTCATATAGATTTTTTCCTCCCTTACAGAAAAACACATTTTTCTTAGAATGTTTAAATGTATAATAGAAATARTATAAATAATAGTGAAGTATGTTAAGACACTTGTGTGATTGAAATGTAAATGTGTTAAAAACAATGGGAACCCACCTGTTACTTAAATAAATGGCTGTATTGTCATTCTTTATTTCTCCCTAGCCTTTATCCATCCCCAACTTAAGGTAAAAAACATCAACCCACCAAACAACCAACCCCAGGAATTGGCTAATACCCAAACAACACTTGTTTATAGATGTTATTATTCCATGTGATTATCCCATTTTACTCTAGGGTAAAATTGGTTGTTTCGATTATGGTCATACAATAGGTTTGTAGCTTGCTGAAATAACAAGCTAAAGATTACATCTGTATAAAGTATAAACTACAATAAAAACTGGGCAGAATATGTTTGCATGTATATAACTATTAAGCAGTTGTTTATAAGTGATCTGAGATATTATCAAAAAGGAATCAAATAATTTTTTATTAATGCTGGAAAGATTTAGAAATGTGATTCTGAAAATGGGCTGTCATATGTCAGGATCAAAAATAAGGTACATGGAATAAGCATGGATAATGTATGAGGAATGAGGCATTGTGAAGGAGAGAGAAGTGCTGAAATCAAGGAAATATCATACAGTGAAAGTGAATGAGTGAAGTGCAGGGACTTTGATTGGGAGATACAATTGATGAGGAAAAGCAAGAGGGATTCATCAATAGAGCAGAGCACAGAACAAGGAAGTTAAAAGAAAATCTTTGATACTGTCAAGAAGTATCCTAAATCACTCAGCCTTCATTGCAAAGTCATCAAGGCAGCAGATGGCAGGGACCTAATGAGGCTGGAAAACATCGATAACTGCTTTGAAAGAAGACTTCTGGAATTATATGAAACAGTGAGGGAGATTCCAGGCTTGAGTAGGAGTGAAATACCCTCTGTATAGAACAATATCCCTACCTACCTACAGTCAAGCTAGCCATTAAACTGGAGTAAAACAGTTGTAAATTGTATATATAATAATATTTTAAATAATCCAATTATACAAACCCAACCTCTACTTGAATTATCAGGATAGCATGGTTCAAGCTCATTGGAGAAGGCACCAGTAAGTTTTCCTGTCCRTAATGCACAGTAAATTTATGTAGGACTGTCTAAACAATTAAATTACAGGCTATAAGGACATGGAGGTTTAAACAGAGTTGATGTGCTGCAGGATGCATGTGTCTTCAGGATATGTTGCATTGTCAAGAGTATAGGTATTTTTGGGACAGATATTACAGGCAGGCTTTTAATAAAACTGATTTCACGATCAGAGCCCTGGTCCCTTAAATTCTCTTTTTTTTCCTCATGTTTCTTGTCTCCTTTCCCTGTGTTGGGGAAACACATCTTCACTATTGCACCCACTGTGAGTTTTCTTTTTCCAGCTTTCCTCATCAAATCAAAGTCATATTAAAATTACAGTGACAAGAGGCAGAGTACAAAGAAGTGGCATTAGCAGCAACTTGCTTTTAAGATTACTATAAGATAATTTTAAGATTCCTTTCTCTTTCCCTTCCCCCTCCTCCCTTTTCCTTTTCATTTTTCCATTCCCTTTCCCTTTCCCACACTGTCCATCACCAGTGTATTCCTTTGCCTTTCCTGCCTTTTGATTTAGCAGTTTTTAAACCAATTCTACTGCCACTGAAGCTAATACAAATAAAAGAATTGGTCCCTATATTCTGTAATCCCCTTGTAATTATATGCTATTTTTTCACTTATGATATATTAGATATTTTATTCCTACTAATTTCTTATGTTTAATAATATGGAAGAAACAATTTTTTTTCCTTGATGATTATATAATAAAGAGATCTCAAAAAATACAAGTAGTTTTCATGAAGAAATTTGCAGAAGCTGCAGAAGCTCCCTAAAGGAGAAAGCAGAAGACTGTGGACAGCGGTGCAAATAATCAGCTCATACCCTTCTAACAGAAGAGCTAAATGAGTGTGAAACTGYACAATAATCAATCTCCTATGGGAATAAGATTCTGCTGCATTTCATTAGAGATCATTTCAAGGGCAAGATGGAAAAGGCAAGACTCAGCAACCGTACACAAGTCAAGAACACACTGACTAAACTGCATGTCTTGCAAAGAGCATAACCTCTCTGCAGTACCTTGCATTCTTATTCATCTACCTAACAACAAATGCAAAAAAGAAATCAAAATGCAGTACATGGAATTAGAAACAGTATGACAGGCATCTGTGAAATTTGAAGCTGCAGTACAAGACTCTACTCAACTCTTGCTGTGGGACAGCCATGCTACTACAGTGCAGTGACACATAGAAAAAATAAAACTAAAGGCTGAGGGGTGACCTCATGACAGCCTACAGCTTCCTCAAGGGAGGCAGTGGAGGGGCAGGTGATGATCTCTTCTCTCTGGTGACCAGCAATAGCACATGAGGAAATGGAATGAAGACGAGTCAGGGAAGATCAGATTGGACATTAGGAAAAAAGTTCTTCACTGAGAGGGTGGTCGGTCATTGGAATAGGCTCCCCAGGGAAGTGGTCATGGCCCCAAGCCTGTCAGAGTTCAAGGAGCATCTGGACAGCGCTCTAAGTGATATGGTTTAGTTTTAGGTAGTCCTTCAAGGAGCAGGGAGTTGGACTCGATGATCCTTGTGGGTGCCTTCCAACTTCCATATTCTGATTCTATGATTCTAAAGAGTTGTCCACAAACTCCAATCTGTTTAACAAAAAGCACTTTCATGCTGCCGCAAGAAATCCCATTTGCTCATTTATTATCTTGAGCTTCTTAAATAATTTGGGATAGTCTACATTTGAAATGTTCAGGAACCCCATAAAGTAATTGTGTTGGCTAGAAACACAGCAAAGATGAATTTTAGACCCAGCCACCTTCMGAGTTTGATGGAGAACTGCTCAGGTTGGATATGAAACAGCTGAGACCCCTGTCCAAATGCAAAACTCTTTCAGCTCCTGCAAGATATGTTCTAATGAAAATATTTTAGCCTTTCCAAAAAGTAACTTGTGGAGCTGGAATGAGAAATTAGGTTGATTTGATTTGTGATTTAATTAAACACTGGGCCCCTAAGCCAGATTAAGCCCTGTAAAAGCAAGATCTGCCATCAGGCTGACTTTGGTTCACAGTTCGATGTTCAAAATTTCTGCCCTCTTGGGTTTTCACTTGGTTGTTGTTCCCCCCTACCCCTTGAGCATCTGACTGTCAAACAAACATTCACACAATCTTTTCAGGGGGCCATGCCTGCTTCTCATGCTTGAGTATATCTTCATTAGAAACAGAGCCATCTACTGAAACTGTGGGAGTATAGCTTTAAATCAGTGAAGAACAAGTATGGCCAAAGAAAATCACTGAGTATCTTGGACTGATGGAGGGATGACTCAGGGAACTGTCCCTTGCAAAAAAAAAACCCAAGCAAACATTGAGGCATAAAAGTGTAGAGGTGAGATTCATTTCCAGGGTAAGAGATATGAGAATATTTTTATCATTTTTGTATGTTAAGGCAGATGGGTTCAGAGCAGCTCCAGGTGCAACCCAGTGTGCTCAGAGGGCTGGTATCAGGGTATAGAATCATAGAATCATAGAAACATTTATGTTGGAAAAGACCTTTAGGATCATTGAGTCCAACCATAAACCTAACACTGCCAAGACCGTCACTAAACCATGTCCTTAARTGCCACATCTACACATCTTTTAAATACCTCCGGGGATGGTGACTCAACCACTTTGGCACTGGTAGGGGCAGCAGAGCCTCCAGGCTCACCACTGTGCACCCCAGCAGCCCCTGCACCCATAATCCTTAACCGGAATCAATTCTCGTATATTTGTAGCCACAAGAATAATGTATGGGAAATAGACTTTAAGACCTCATAAATCAGCTAGCCTTAAAATGCCATTGCAAGAAAAAAGACAGTAATACCATGTAGGTAGATACTGCTGATCGCAGTACCTGTGTTGTGTACCAGGGTTTCTGTTTGTGATGCAGATGGAGTCCCCCTGGCCAGGTGGTTTTTATTTCAGGTCGCTTACTTTCTGAAGAACTCTATGCTGCACATCAGAAGCCCTTTCCTCTCTTTTTCAATAGTTATCTATATTTATATAACTGAAAWATATATATGTRTATATATATATTTAGACTTTTCTGCTTTCTAATAAAATACAAAAATCTACAAAAACGGCTAAAAAAYCTGGATTGCCTTAAAATAGAAATGTTTCCTGAGTATTCAGAGGATGAAATAGAAGAATGAAATTTCCTCCCCAAATTTATAGAATCATAGAATCATAGAATAGTTTGGGTTGCAAAGGACCTTTAAAGGTCATCTAGTCCAACCCCCCTGCCATGGGCAGGGACATCTTCAACTAGATCAGGTTGCTCAGAGCCCCGTCCAACCTGACCTTGAATGTTTCCAGGGATGGGGCATCTACCACCTCTCTGGGCAACCTGTGCCAGTGTTTCGCCACCCTCATTGTAAAAAATTTCCTCCTTATATCTAGTCTAAATCTACCCTCTTTTACTTTAAAATCATTACCCCTTGTCCTGTTGCAACAGGCTCTGCTAGAAAGTTTGGCCCCATCTTTCTYATAAGTCCCCTTTAAGTACTGAGAGGCCATGATAAGGTCTCCCCGGAGACTTCCCTTGTCCAGGCTGAACAACCCCAACTCTCTCAGCCTTTCTTCACAGGTGAGGCATTCCATCCCCCTGATCATTTTCGTGGCCCTCCTCTGGACCCGCTCCAACAGGTCCATGTCTATCTTGTGCTGAGGACCCCAGAGCTGGACRCAGTACTGCAGGTGGGGTCTCACCAGARCAGAGTAGAGGGGCAGAATCACCTCCCTCGACCTGCTGGCCGCACTGCTTTTGATACAGCCCAGGATATAGTTGGTCTTCTGGGCTGCGAGTGCACATTGTCRGCTCATGTCCAGTACCCCCAAGTCCTTCTCTGTAGGGCTGCTCTCAATCCCTTCATCCCCCAGCCTGTATTGTTACCAGGGGTTGTCCCGACCCAGGTGCAGGATCCTGCACTTGGCCTTGTTGAACCTCATGGGGTTCACATGGGCCCACTTCTTGAGCTTGTCCAGGTCCCTCTGGATGGCATCCCGTCCCTCAGGCGTGTCAACCGCACCACTCAGCTTGGTGTCATCTGCAAACTTGCTGAGGGTGCACTCAATGTGTGAGGGTGCACTCAATGTCTATGTCATTGATGAAGATATTGAACAGCACTGGTCCCAATACGGACCCCTGCAGGACACCACTAGTCACTGATCTCCATCTGGACATTGAGCCGTTGACCACTACCCTCTGGATGCGACCATCCAACCAATTCCTCACCTACCAGACAGTCCACCCATCAAATCCATACCTCTTCAGTTTAGGGAGAAGGATGTTGTGGGGGACCRTRTCAAAGGCCTTACAGAGGTCCAGATAGATGACATCTGTAGCCCTTCCCACGTCCACTGATGTAGTCACTCCATCGTAGAAGGCCACTAGGTTGGTCAGGCAGGACTTGCCCTTGGTGAAGCCACGCTGGCTGTCTCGAATCACCCCCCTGTCCTCCATGTGCCTTAGCATAGCTTCCAGGAGGATCTGTTCCATGATCTTCYCAGGCACAGAGGTGAGACTGACTGGCCTGTAGTTTCCTAGGTCTTCCTTTTTTCCTTTTATAAAAATGGGGGTTAAGTTTCCCCTTTTCTAGTCAATGGGAACTTCAGACTGCCACAACTTCTCAAATATGATGGATAGTAGCTTAGTAACTTTATGCCAATATTTCTTTTCTTTTCTTTTCCATTTTCTTTTATTTCCTTTTTTTTATTTATTTTTTTTTCCTGACAGCCATGTCCTACTTCAGGAATGAAGATAATTCTCTTCTTAACTCAGTTTCTGTAAAGATCAATAGTGAGCTGATAAGGCACACATCTGAAAGACATGCAGAATAATTATGGGCACTGGCATATCATGATTTGGACTTTAATTACCTGTTAGAAGTAGCCTAGATCAGATAATAATAATAATAATAATAATAATAATAATATATCCTATTGGATAAAGTATTTCTGTCTTGGCTTTACCTATCATGCCCAGAATTTGCTTTTTTAAAGTTTTGGATGCTTAGTAGATTAATAGGTTCTGTTGATTTTAGCATATAATGTGAGACCATTTGAGAGGAAGACACCAGGAAGTGCAACTGAGTTGCTTTTAGAAAATGTTTCTTACAACTTTTAGTATTGAGTCAAAATAGGAATTCAGTTCTGGCTATCTGTATCAGTTTTAAACAGCTCACTGCCTGCTGCTAGAACAACTAATCAAATTAGCAGGATGTAAGCAGCCCAATCCACTTTGCTTTTTCAAATCAAAATCAGTAATCGTTCCCAGCGTGGCTGTGTTTTTCTACAAATGCTAGAAACATAGATGAAGAAGATGGAGGAATTTTAATACCTAGCCTTAAATGAAGATGTCAATATACTAGACCCATCAGGAAGCTGTGTGAAGAAAGACAGCAAGCAGAACACTCTAGTATCATGATACAAAATATACAGGAAAGACAGGTAATTTTGCTGTCAGCAGAATTTTATTATGTGTAAAAAGGCCTTAAAATCGAAACAAAGGAAAGAAACAGCTTAACTGCCTCAGTAAGTAGCACAGAATCTGTATGAATTGAAATCTCAAGCCCCAAAAGAACAAATATAGCACTGGGTCCCTATTACCAATTGCCTGACTGTGCTGGTTTTGGCTGGGATAAAGTTATTTTTCCTCATAGTAGCTAGTGTGAGGCTATGTTTTGGATTTGAGCTGAAAACAGTGTTGATAAGACAGGGATGTTTTAGTTATTGCTGAGCAGTGCTTGCACAGAGCCAAGGCCTTTTCTGCTTCTCACMCCACCCCACCAGCGAGTAGGCTGGGGRGGGCACAAGAACTTGGGAGGGGACACGGCTGGGACAGCTGACCCCAACTGGCCAAAGGGATATTCCACACCATATGACATCATGCTCAGCATATAAAGCTGAGGGAAGAGGAAAGAAGGGAATATTCAGAGTGATGATGTTTGTCTTCCCAAGTAACTGCTATGGGTGGTGGAGCCCTGCTTTCCTGGAGATGGCTGAACACCTGCCTGCTGATGGGAAGTAGTGAATGAATTCCTTGTTTTGCTCTGCTTGTGCGTGAGGCTTTTGTTTTACCTATTAAACTGTCCTTATCTTGACCCACGGGTTTTCTCACTTTTACCCTTTTTACAGGTGCACCTCAAAGCAACTCTGGCTGGGGATAAGTCTATGCCGCAGCCGGTATACCCCTGGAGAGACTGTGGCTCAYAGATAAGGTTCCACTTGGATCAGGTACACCCCTAAGGCACTGCAGTCTGTGGATAAGTCCAAGCCAGAGCAGGGGCAAGGGGAGGAGTTCATTGCCATGTTAAACCTGATGTTCTGGTCTAAAGGGACCAGGGGTGGAGTTTGTAATGGAAATACCTTTAAATTCTTGTAACCCGTAATTTGAGTTGTATGTTATAGGAATTACTATAGCAGGAACCACCTGAACCAATGGAGGATAAGCCTTACAAGAAGCAGTGCAAGTGCAGCAGTGACCTGACCTGAGCTGGCGTTGGTGCCCAGTAATTCCACGCAACACACCACCTCTCCTGTCCTGAGTAACCACTGTACCAGATGGAGCCCAAAGTCATGGACCAAATGAACTCAGTGGACATTTTGTAGACAGTTATGGACATTTTAAAGACATTTTATAGGGATGGTCCATAGACTAAGAGAATGATATCTGYGTATTAATCAAAGGATGGGAAGTGGGGTAGTGGTTAATGAGGACGTATTGGATYGTGTGAGACCTGAACATGACATAAATGGTATGGAATAAGGGGTGGAGAATGTGCTGGTTTTGGCTGGTTTAGAGTTAATTTTCTTCACAGAAGCTAGTATGAGGCTATGTTTTGGATTTGTGCTGAAAACAGTGTTGATAAGACAGGGATGTTTTAGTTATTGCTGAGCAGTGCTTGCACAGAGCCAAGGCCTTTTCTGCCTCTCACACCACCCCACCAGCGAGTAGGCTGRGGGGGGCACAAGGAGTTGGGAGCGGACACAGCCGGGACAGCTKACCCCAACTGACCAAAGGGATATTCCACACCATATGACATCATGCTCAGCATATAAAGCTGGGGGAAGAAGGAAGGGGGAACGTTTGGAGTGATGGCGTTTGTCTTCCCAAGTAAATGTTATGCATGATGGAGCCCTGCTTTCCTGGAGATAATTGAACACCTGCCTGCTGATGGGAAGCAGTGAATGAATTCCTTGTTCTGCTTTGCTTGTGCGTGTGGATTTTGCTTTCCCTATTAAACTGTCTTTATCTCAACCCACGAGTTCTCTCACTTTTACCCTTCTCATTCTCTTCCCCATCCCACTGGTGGGGAGTGAGTGAGCGGCTGTGTGGGGCTTAGTTGATGGCTGGGGTTAAACCACAGCACTGACCAAGATGGGGTCATTGACCATGATATGGTGAGAGAAATCAGAGGGAAATCAAGGGCAGAAAATGCAACTGTATTGGGTGACTGCAATTACCCTCATGTAGACTGGTCAAATGTCAGACTGGAATGTGAAACAGAGATTAAATTTTTAGGTGTTAACACAGAGTGGCCAGATAGCAGGTCCAGAAGAAAACTGCAGCCCTGGACTTGATTCAGAGCAATGTGCACAACTTGGCTCAAAGCCTCATGGGCAAAAGGACCACCCCAGAACAACCACCACAACTGGCTCATTAAAAATCCCTAGAGAAGCAAAAGAAATAACCTCAAGTTAGTTAAACTTCACTAAGAGGAATAATATGAAAATGCAGAAGATGAAAAGGCAGTTAAGAAATTAAATCCCCACAGTTAGTTTTAATGCTAGTGAAAGATGTTATAGTGGGAGCACAGTGGCAGTACAAAACAACTATTGGGAAAAACTTGAGAAAGAGTAGAAGGAAGCCAGCATAACTAAATAGCAAAGTGAAGCATAGTATTACAATCAGGAAGATGTCATTCGAAAAGGTGAAGTTGCATCTAAATGAGGAAAATAGATAGTAATGATCAAATAGACTACATGATCCAAATGATCATAAACTCTGGAAATTTGCATGCAGAAATATAATATGATGTAATAAAAAATGATATAATTAGGTCGGCCAAAAAAGGCTTTATGAAGCTACTAGCTAATGGCATCAAAACCAGTACTTAGAATCATAGAATCATAGAATAGTTTGGGTTGCAAGGGACCTTTAAAGGTCATCTAGTCCAACACCCSTGCCGTGGGCAGGGACACCTTCAACTAGATCAGGTTGCTCAGAGCCCCGTCCAGCCTGACCTTGAATGTTTCCAGGGATGGGGCATCTACCACCTCTCTGGGCAACCTGTGCCWGTGTTTCGCCACCCTCATTGTAAAAAATTTCTTCCTTATATCTAGTCTAAATCTACCCTCTTTTAGTCTAAAACCATTACCCCTTGTCCTGTTGCAACAGGCTCTGCTAGAAAGTCTGTCCCCATCTTTCTTATAAGCCCCCTTTAAGTACTGATAGGCCRCAATAAGGTCTTCCCCAAGCCTTCTTCTCTCCAGGCTGAACAACCCCAACTCTTAGCCTTTCTTCACAGGAGAGGTGTTCCATCCCCCTGGTACTTTTTGCTTTACTAGGAGTGAAGAACCTGCCCAGAAAGCCATTTAATTTTGTAATAGTTAATGAGTCAGTTGACTGAAGATGCATAAAGTTGATTAAAGACAGTCATATGCATATAATAAATGTTTTAGACTTGGACTAAAACGTTTCAGTAGAAAAAGAAGATAAATATTTCAGGATGAATCATGTGATTTGCTAAAAGTAAAACTACTTTTGAGATCTGCATGCATCTGAAAAAAAAGCGCCTGAGAAAAAACAACCCTTCAGGAGAGTSGGCATTTTGAGCCATGACATGGAGCAAAATGAACTTCACTGCTCTTTTTGTTAGTATTTTGTAACTGTSTGGTTTAGTTTTGTCCCTTTCACATTGTTAGCATATCAAGTGTCTAAAGTTATCAGTAAACTAAATCCTATGAAATCTCTGAAGTCTTTGTGTATATCCTGTTCTACAAAGAAAAAAAACAGGTGTTRATGAAATTTTCATTTTTCAAGGAATATTCACAGACACAAAAATCAAGAGGCAAATGCCCTAAGTTCTTCACTAATCAAAAATGAAAGACCAGTTTGTCAAAGAAAAGTATATTAATGACAAGTTTGGCCTTTTTTGCTTAAGGTGCAGAATTTCCCCCACAGTTCAGAAATGTATGGCTCCCCAAAGACCTCAATTTTTTATTCTTTTGACCTTTCAGTTAACTCACAGCCTTCTTTTAATTTATAGTTCTATAAGTTATGGTTATGTTTTACCAGCCGTTGGCATTTTCATCCTTTAAAAGTGCACCCTTAAGATTTAATGGCTGTGTAGGTGTGTGTAGGTGAAACCTCTTCCAGCTCAGCTACTGTTGTTTCTTGGTTACCTCATCTGTTAGATTTCTGGCTTTGGGATTTGACTGACCTCCCTGTCAACTCAGCACTCTTTCTCCACAGCTAATATTGTGGGAGACATTTCACTGTTGCACATAGTACATGCCAAAGCCTCAAGGAGCAGAGGTCAGTATACCTGGAGTCTGTATAACTGAATGTTTTAGCTAAACTACACTGTGTCTTTTCAAATATGAGGTAAGGTTGCTTTACCTCTGTACAACCTTGTATTCTGTCGATGTTTGGCACTTCAGGGCAGCACACTCTTTTTTCCAGCAAATCAATGTAAATTGTCTTTGTCTATTAAAATTGAAATTGAGTTAGCCAGCTGCATGGGCAAATRAATGTATGCTGTTATTTCAAGGAGTGAGAACTTATCCAAAGACCAAGTGAAGATATGCTTTTTAAATGTATTTACTGCAAAAGAAGGTCAGTTTGCCTTAACCAGAAGGTTTCTAACATCTGTTTTTACAAGTCCAGCTATTGCAGAAATGATGCTTAGACAACTAAATTATTCCCTCTGGAATAATTTGCTCGTTGTCAGCCGTGTTGTTTTGCATATACCCTGCTCTTATTGTGTTTGTACACATTGTGCTGTTAAACAGAATTTTCCTCCATATATTATTCAAAATCTTTTGCAGTGTGAAGTTGTAAAGTGACACTGTAAATGCTGTGGGTAACATACCCTTCTCTATACAGAGGTGACAAAAAACCCACAACAAGAAAAGTGACTCTTTAGCAAACCTGGGACCACTTGTGACTTTACATGCAACTTTAGATAAATAAATATATTTTTTCTGGACTGACACAAGTCACACACACACACACACACACACACACACATACACACACAAAAAATCCCCCAAACAACC
Organism: Oceanodroma leucorhoa; assembly: GCA_030449065.1. NCBI lineage: Eukaryota > Metazoa > Chordata > Aves > Procellariiformes > Oceanodroma > Oceanodroma leucorhoa. The sequence goes on from JASVER010000018.1 coordinate 11,158,556, forward strand.
CCCAAAAAAACAGATGAGGTGATGGCATTTTCTCTGCTTATGCCCATGACTATAATGTTCATCTGGAACATAAGTAGCATTTACTGGAATAAAGGTAGAAACTGAGACTGTCATTCAGGGTAGATACCCTTCTCGCATATATTTCCTTGTAAAAATCRTTCAAATGGACTTTTAAGAGACAGTGGAGTTACACAAAGAGATATTACCGTTTCCACAGTTATGTCTGTATTTTATGGTTACCATATACTGAAATCTGAAGTACAACACATTTGCAACCTGGATCATACTAGCTTGTGCAGTGCAGTAAGTGGTAGCAAGTATTTACTTTGTATTAGCAATATAGCATCCAAATATAGCCAGTTATTGCTATGTGATATAAGCAGTAATTATTTTGAGTTCACTAGGGAATATATAATAAAATAAATGAACACACTGTAAGCCATTTGTTGGACAAATGCAGAAAATTTTGCTTGTTGAAGTGATTTTCACACATACCCTTTTAGAATTCTTTTCTGGGGAAAAATCATAGCCTTTTTCTTTTGTGAACAGGAGTAATTTGCCCTTGTGATCATAAAATTTCTTTTTTTAAAATTTTGCCTGTATGCCTTTGATAAGCACAGTTGAGTTTAGGACAATTTTGCATGGTGGGTTTTGGTGTAAAAGTCAATTTTAGCATACAAAATTCTGTTTCCCCTGCATAGAAAAAAAGCAAGTAAAGCAGTTGCAGTACATGAACTAGAATTTAAAGATTCCACTCTCCTCTTCCCCTTCCAGCTGGAAGAGGGAAACAGTTTTTTCTTTCTTTCTTTTCTTTTTTTTTTTTTTTCTTAGGACAGAAATACTTTTGCTGAGAACTATCTCCACACGAAAGCTTACAGAGTCGAATATGATGTCTTGTCTTATCACTTCTGAACAGACTCTGGAGTTTGAAAAGACTTCTGAAATTTGCTTAACTTGCCATTTCCTAATATAATGAAGAAATCAATGTGTCTTGCTTTTAGAAATGCTGGTGGCTTCAGAATAATTTGAGAGTCTGCAAGGACAAGCAGAAATGAAACTGCAAGTACTTGCTCATCATTGGAATATCCGARATGATTTACAGATAAAAACGTGTTAATTTACTGTCATCAGGGAGAGTATGTCGTTCAGATTTACTCACTAGTCTCAGCATTTTTTGAATAAGCTAATTTAGGGGGCTTCTGAATGAAACCTACAGGCGTACCCAGCACCACTGCAACTGGGCAGGACTGAAAAATGGTATTGCAGCAGGGGAAACATCTCCGTCAGAATGAAATACAGCAGTTCTTTCCTCTCCGGTGAGCAAAGCCTACACCTCCACTCCCGCAAACCAGCCTGCTCCTGGCAAGCCTTAACTCAGACCTGTTTACCAGTCACTGGAGGAAAAGGAAAATTGCTAGAGAATATATGCACCCACATTTAAAGAGCATGGACAATTCTATGGCCAATACAGGATAAAGAGAATTCTTGAAAGAAGTTAATAGTTTAGGGAAATGCAATTCAAATGTATTTATCTTTACCACTGCATATGTACCTTAGCATTGTTGCTGAGGYTTTGTGGGGGATTTTAGCTTGTGTGTGGAGTCTAGAAGCTAAGTTTGACGTTCAGGCAATTTTCCAGTCAACTGCTAGTGTACAAGATTATTTGAACGAGACCACACTAATTTTAATGAAGTCCAARGTTTAAATTAGATACAGCAGCACCTAGGTTTAATTCAGAAGTTATTTCAAATGACATTTTACATAGAACTATTCACATGATTGCATTTTGATCTGGTTCCTCAACCAAAATTTTGTGGAAAAGGTTATTTCAGATCAACTGATTCGGTCAACTTGAAATGTTTTGTTTAGGCTTTAAACATTTTTGGGGTTTATTTTCATTTTTCTCAATTTTAAACCAGAAACTTTAAATGTTAAGGGAAGAAAATGGAACACTGACATTTTTTTTCTGAGTTTTCGTTCTTGTTTAGAGAAAAATACTTTCTAATTTTTTTTTGCCCCCAAATTAAATGATCAGATGTCTAATTATATGTACTTTAAAAGATACAGATTTTGCCTGTTCATAAGAGCTGTATCTAACTTTTTCATTGCTTCTTTGCAATACTCCCCCATTTTGGTACCTTCCTTTATTATATGCTTAGTTAATATTTTTCCATTATAAGATTTTACTATCCTCCTAATATTTTTGGAGAAATTATATCCTGCCTATCAACAGACACTGTTAGAAAAATTCACTTTTATTCATCTGAAATCTTTCCCCTGACCTTAATTACACCTCCACTGAACAATCTTAACAGACCTTCCTGCTTCTCTTAATATGAGGGCTGTTTTCAAACCTATTCACACTGTACTTTCCCATGAAGAGTCACAAGAATGCCAGTCTGTGTCCTCAGTGTCCTCTCATTCTCCRTACCTGAATGTGTGAGATTAGAAGCTGAAAACAATTACAGGCTCTAGTGTGTGAGATGTCGACAGGCATAAATCTTACCAGTTTAAGTTGAAAACAGTTTGTAGCCATGTTGTACATGTAGTACAAAAACAAAAATGTGGAATGAAATTTTAGGAAATTATTTTAAAATACTTGTCAGTGTTAATGAAGTATCAGTGTTTACAGTGTGGAAAAAAGTCAGATTCAATTCAATATGAAAGGGTAGCCATTTGGTATATTCTACATTTCAAGCAAACATAAAGGAAAGTAATATCCTTACCACTAGAGAGAGCTCTCACACTAAAATAATAGAACATTGCTTTGGGCTCCTTTTTACAGAGTTGGGGAAAAAATGTAAGAGGGAAACAAATGTACCATCTGGAATCATGATAGGAAGATATGACCTGACAAAAAGAAGTGTCCAGAGGCTGGTTCCAGCTGGACATGGGGAGAGGAGAACATGTTGTGTTCATTCCTCACTGTGGCAGATTCTGCCTCAATCACACAAAAGGGAACAAGAAATGTTTGAAAGTAATTAGGTTTATTTTTCCACTTTTGGCAGAGCAAACTTGAGTTCATGGGGCATATGGTAGATGCTCCTGTCTTTTCTTCTTCATAGGCAAAGCCAAACAGAATAAGAACTGTAGTGCTTTTCGCCATTTTCAGGAGCAGTCGAAACCTATCCCCAGAAGCTGAGGATCAAGAACTATCAAAGCTGCTCAAAGATGTTCATGCTTCTAAAAACATGGAGAAAAAATTACAATAGCCTTTTTATCTTAGCAGCAGTGAATGAAAATCAGTGATAGAGTACCAGGTACAGAATTGGTATCTGCTCTGTAGCAGGTTATGACTGCAAACTTCAGAGCAAGTTGATGAAAGAGTTAAAGTTACATGAGACAAGAGAAAGAACATTTTTGAGCATTTTTTTGAGCAATTTAGTAAACTTATATACAAGAATTATATAGACTTTTGAGGAAACAGACAGGAAATTTTGGAGGGTATTTTTTGCTATTTAGAGCAATGTTTAAATTGCAGTGAAAATGTTCTGTATTTGATTAACCTGCAAGAAGTGTACATTTTTAGTAAACCTTTTCAGACTAAGAAAGAGAACATGTTTGGGGAAAGCATGGAAGACTTAGAGTCCCGTGTCCCCCCCACTTCTCCTCCACCCTCCCCTATCCTCCCTATATAGAAGATGAACTTGAAATCTTTAAGTGCCTGAAATTTCCATTTTTATCATTTAGGCTCTATTCCATCCTCTAGAAAGTGGAAATGAAACGTTATTCAGGTTTTATATTATTCATGACTTGAAAAGTCATATTCATTTTGGCCCTTTTCAGTTAAACATGTTATTTCAATAAGCTTCTGAAAGAAGAGATACCTGGTAGTCCCAGGGGATCAAAGAGGACTCATGATGGTCCTCTGTCAAATCCTGAAATTTCTTCACAAAAGCAGCCATGTTCCAACAGAGGGGTGAAACTTTTTGCAATAAAATGTGTAGTTATTGGCATGAAAGACAGGTGAAGGAGTGTTGTTATAATCATTTATCTAAGTTGTTTCTCAATTTGACATTTGTGTACATTGAAACCCTTTTGAAATGAGTTGTGATTTTAGTCATCCATGTGACCAGAGATGACTTTGTAAGTAATTGTGTGCAAGGCTGGGTTCCTAATTATTCTGAGGTCTAAGGCAATTAAAATAATACAGTTTTTCCCTCCATCAACTTTTCCTGTGTGATAAAAACTTCCTTTGTTTTTGCCCCAAACTCTCAATACTCCCTAAGATACTGCAATGGCTTAAAATTAATTAAGACTGAGAATGCAGGACTTTTCATATTCTCCCAGTATCTGTTTTTCTCTCAGTTTGCAGGAAGGTATTTGCCTGTTCACCATTTTCTTCCAGTCTCTTCTACCTGCCTTTTGCTTGGATTCTGTTTCCATACTCAGCACTATGTTATTAGAATATGTGTAGGAGTTTTGTGCAAATTAAATGTTAATATTAATTAACATTTAAGAAAGCAGGGGAAAATGTAGCTGGACAGGTAACATTAGGTGCCTATAAATATTCTACGGTTTTCCTAGTTACCCCTACATCTAAACAATTCATCCCCTCATCAGTTCAGTTCGGATATGAAGAGCTGAAATACTTATTTTCTACATCTAACAACAGAATCGTTACTATTCTACTGAAAAATAACCTCTTACCTCAGTTTTCAGTAAAGTCATTCAAGGACAGATGTTCCTTTTCACAATCAATTTAATTCAAGTCATTAACCAAGAAGCCCAAAGAAGTTTATAGACCTTAAAAATACAAATAACAGTGTGTGCTATGTCTTTAATTAGTAACATTCCAGATTTGAAATGGTGACCTAGAGGTATATAATTCCACAGCCCATTATCAATCCCCTGAGCCACTCCAATCTGTCAGAGACTGTCTTCCCCTCTTACTCTTTTAAGTAAGGTTAAGAAAACCCAGGACAAGTGTTTCTTTTCCTTTCTTTCTTTCTTTTTCTTATAATTTTCAAATGCCTTTCAAAAAGCTTAAAAAACTTCCATAGTTTGAGGTAAAATACAAAATGTTCAAAAATTTKCTAATATTTAAGAAAATGTGGCTACCTATCCTATGGTAAATTTTTTTTTCAGGAAATACATATGATAAATCTTCTTACACTGATGAATTTTTATATTATCTTGTTTGTGAAACCAAATATAAAACAAATATCACCATTTAGCATGAGATTGAGTATCCATTACTGTAGCGTTACCAAACATAATCAACATAATCTCTGATCTCAAAAAGTCATGCTAATAGTTGTTTCCAAGTCATAAACAAGGGGAAAATAAGACTACAAAGATAATTTTAATTTCCTATGGAGATTCTTAGCACTGAAAATATTCATTACTGTTCTTACGCACCTTCAGTTAAAAACAGCTTCAAATTTTAGGAGTTCTGAGCATTGCAGCACATCAAAAAGTGGAGTTTGTAGTCCATAGAAATTCTGGAGTTTGACATTTACTTCTGTTTTGAACAGATCAATCTCAGCATTTTGTGAAAGAATTATTCTAATATATTGCTTCCGCYTTATTCAATACATTTTGTTTCAGCTTTATCATTCTGAATATATGATGCAATATATTATGTCATGCTTTATGTATATTCTGTTTCCCTCCTTCTTTCATGGGGATCATATTCAAAAATTTCTAAAACATTGTGCACATCATGAGGACTCACAGACATTCAGGCAGCCAGGCTACTGTAATTACTCTATTTGTTAACTTAAACTGTTTTTTTTGTCAAGAAACAGTGGTAATAACACTGAAGCCATCTGGTGTATGAAGAGGACTGTGATCCTCTGCTAGAATTTTCAAACTCCAGCTTAGCAAATCAACCATTTAGGGGTCATCCTCAGCAAATAGCAAGGGAGAGGGCTCCTACCTCCAGATTGGATATGCAGGTCTTCAGAAAGATAATTAATGGTCTCCTCCTGCCCTTCAGAGAAGGAATTTCATTCACTGGGAGGATGCTTGGAGGTCAAATATTTATGCTATTCCCACCTCAGTCTAAAGAGCACATAATATGAGATGAGAGCAACACCAGTAGTGGGATATAATCAGCTTATGAATTGATGCTGGTACTTTATGCCTAGAAATTGCCTTTATTTTTTGTTAGTAGACTAGCTCAGAGCACTGTATTATTATTGCCATCACTTGTGCTGCTTACTTACTGGGCTTAGTCCTTGAGATTATGATTTTTGAATATACTAACACATTAGTTTAACACTTTGTTCTAAATAATAGAGTGTAGAAGGACAAACAACAGATGTTTCAGATTTCTCCATGAATGCTTTCTCTAGACAATACGGAGACAAACACCCTTGGCCAGCTGAAGCAGCTGCCTGAAGGCAGAAGGCAGAAGGCAACTTAAACCCTTTAAATAGTGAAACGACAATAACGGAGGTTTCTCTTTTCTGTGTCCCACATCCTGTCCTTCCTGCTGTAACTGCTTTCAGATTTTAGATCTAGACCTGACTATTTTGTCTTGTCTAGGATGACTTGACAGACAGAGTGCWTTGCTACATCTTTTTACATTCTTTATTCTATATTTTATTTATTCTATGCAGAGTGGATTATTTCCATTTTCCATGAAGGTGYTTTGGTTGCATGGCACTGATAAAGCCAGCCAAAGGATGCTCTTTATGAACTTTTAACAGCAAAGTAAGATTCGGTGTATCTCAACACAATGTTCAAAAAGCCTATTTGAATTATGTATATCTGTTTAATTATAGTTTTTGCCCATGAAGTCTCTATGCCAAAAAGACAGCCTCAACAAGTTCAAAATTTCATAATTTGCAAACATTTTAAGATCTGCTGGGATAATAGGGTTTGTCTGTTTCAGGATCTATCCTGATTAGTCATTTCTGTCAAATGGATTTTGACATATTATAATTGAACAGTTGTAAACCTGAAAGCAAAAGTGACATTATATTCCCCTTGAATATGAAATGGAAGGGAGTGCACCTTACCATCACTAGATAGCTTTTTTAATCAATGTCATTCTTACTTCACATTTTTGTTGCCAAGATAGATACACAGTTATTAAGTTGGATACCAGACCCAGGTACCTGCTCAGGGCTAGAAAGCAGGGGGGGAGCGGGAACTGAGACAATCTTCCTAAAGAAAGCATGTATATATAACGGAGACAGTGAAGTTTCTCTGGAAGCATCTAGAAGGGTAGTCCAGTTCTCTTAAATTAAGCAGCTATATTTATATTGGATCATGTATATTGTAATAAGTGATCAGAGGAAGGGGTTGTGTGCATATGAGCAAGGTAATGTTTTATTAGAAATAACCACCATATCATCATAAAATACAATAAAACTCTAGAAGACAACTTCATCCAGACAATAAGATTCTTACAACTTTTCTGAAGTTCTGACAGAACTGTGCTGTCAACTCATCCACCAGCCTCACCTCCACATCTTACATGTATTAGCAAAAGAGACAGAAACTTTGCAGACTCCACTACGCTAAAGCATCATGACAAAGAACGTCTGGGGCCTGGAGGTACTCCACTGGAGCAAAAAGAAATTGTAAAGTACACAATCCAGTTCAAAATGAAATGCTTATTTTATTCATCTGTTCACCTATATCCCCAGCTAATTTTCCCCATGTATCATGAGAATTCTGAGATAACTAAATAGCAAAAAATAGCTGAAGCATCAGGAAAAGATTCAGGCATAAGTGTAGTAGTACAACAATGTTGATCTTACCTTTTTGTATGGCAGGAGAACTGGTATATCCTGCCGTGGACCATGACCCCATTTTACAGGATATTTCATAGAGACAAAATTAAACAATAGTCCATGAGTTCTTAACTTTCAGTCAAAGCACAGATCAATGAGAAAGCAGATTACTGGAAGACAACAAGAAAACACTGAGATAACATGCATTAGCCTGAATAGTCCTGACAGGTAAATCATCCTTATTGGTGGGTAGCCTCTCCAATGGGTTCAGTTTTAAATGAGAATTCCTATTAAGTAAGAATTGCTTGCCCATAATAGATTTACATGTAATCTATGGTCAGGAGAACATTGACACAAATTAAAATAAGTGTTTAAAAAGCCAGTCAATGCTGGACTGATTTTTAAAAGCATTTTAAGGCAGTGTTTGCTTGTTCTGTGTTTGTTTAGCAATCCTGAAAAAAAGAGTAACTAATTTTATTTTAACTACTGATTATCCCTTTCGTATAAATTTACTTCAAGACCTTTTTCTTATATTGAATCAATGTGACTTTAAAGAGAAGTCCATTTATTAAATCTTTTATTAGGTCTTTCATTATGTATGCTTGTAAAGATCTTAATAGAGATGTTAAGTAATGGAATTTTGCAAGTTCCTAAAATCTTCATAAATCTCCATAAATTGTCTCTTTATGAGAAACCTGCTTTCATTGTGTCTGATTTTTTATTCATATGCAACAAAATTTTTAATATACTTTAATTAAGCTAATATGATTTATCTTTTCAGTCATTATATAAGTTAATTTTGTTCTAAAGAAATCCTGTTTTCAAATTCTCTCCAGCAATGTAGAATTAAAGTAATTATAGTTTTGCACAGGAAATTAGTCATAAAGGTTCATGATTTCTAAAATAAATGGAAGTTTTCACAAGCTGGATTAGCCATATGCTTTACAAAGGGCGGGGGGGGGGGGCAGAAATAAAGGAAATAATTTGCAGTGCATTTAGTGCAAGAAGTCCCTTTTTGGGTACAAATTTGTYACATGATAAGTAAAATGAAATATTAACAGATCAAGAAGTTTGAACTTTCTTACCTGTTTTATACGTGCCCTTGCTGAGATCATTGACATCTTTGTTGTTTTTTTTAATTCAGAAATTGTAAAAATCATAACAATGTAACTACCACAGTTTCCTTCCCAAATCTCTGATTGATGGCAGAATACAGACAGCTACAGAAGTGTGGACATACCCACTGAAGCTCATGGAAGTTCCCACACATAAATTTACTAGACCAACAACTATATTATTAATTTTGTTGTGCTGTTAATGCAATATTTGTGGCATCCTGGCCCATACCACTATTCACTGAGATCTTTGAAGTTTCTGCATTGAAGTAGCAAGTTCTTATCAGCCTAACACTGGACCTGCTGCTCATAAAGTGGGTACTGATGAGAATGAAATAACAATGGCAAAGGACGAGTCTGTGGCAAATAACAGATAGTGCAGAGCTAAGTCCATCAGCAGGACAGTAATTCAGTGAAATGAATACTCCTTTGCCTAGAAAAGGCTCGCAACAGGGCCATAGTTAGGAAAGTGAAAACACTGCTAGAGGTCAGAGAATGAACATGACACAGAAAACTCATTGCCAAGGGGAAGAGAACAAAAAGCATCTGCAGAGCAAAAGAACTTCTTAATGCATATAATATATTACAATGCAATGCACTCAAGAACTAAATAAATTACAGTCAATGTCATCTACATCTACAAAACCCTCAGAGATATGCAAAATAGATTATAGTCACAGAATACACTTCAGGAGAGCTGGTCAGGACAGCTTTAAAGCAAATCAGAGCTGTTTATGAGATGTACATTTGCCAGTACATTAAATGAAATACTAAGGGAGAAGTAGGAAGTAGACTGTATTCTTCTCCTGACTTTAGAGCAGTTTCCAGCTCTAGCATGGTGCTCTCCTGGGCGATGAGATAGGAGAGCAGGAGAGGCACATGAAAGAACCTCTGTTCTGATAAATCAGAGTAATGGTTGTCCTGGGTAAAATTTGCCCTGATCTATCCTCGAGCTCACACTGTTTAGCTGTCGTGGTTTAACCCCAGCCGGCAACTAAGTCCCACACAGCCGCTCGTTCACTCCCACACAGTGGGATGGGGGAGAGAATCAGAAGAGTAAAAGTGAGAAAACTCATGGGTCAAGATAAGGACAACTTAATTGGTAAAGCAAAAGCCGCATGCACAAGCAGAGCAAAACAAAGAATTCATTCACTACTTCCCCTTGGCAGGCAGGTGTTGAGCCATCTCCAGGAAAGCAGGGCTCCACCACGCATAATGGTTACTTGGGAAGACAAACGCCACCACTYTGAATATTCTCCCCTTCCTTCTTCTTCCCCCAGCTTTATATGCTGAGCATGACGTCATATGGTGTGGAATATCCCTTTGGTCAGTTGGGGTCAGCTGTCCCGGCTGTGTCTGCTCCCAACTTTTTGTGCACCCTCAACCTACTCGCTGGTGGGGTGGGGTGAGAAGCAGAAGAGGCTTTGACTCTGTGTAAGCACTGCTCAGCAATAAATAAAACATCCCTGTGTTATCAACACTGTTTTCAGCACAAATCCAAAACATAGCCTCATACTAGCTACTATGAGGAAAATTAACTCTATCCCAGCCAAAACCAGCACATTAGTGTTACACAAAGTTGGCATTATTTTACTTAACTTTGGTTGTTTTAAAATTAGGAGTCTCTAGAGATCAAATCATCCGACCTACACTAGATGCCCCTTTTTGGAAAACCGAATTGCGCTAAGGAAGTGCTTGTCTCACTTTACTSATGATAGTATCAGCCCAGTGAATTAGTTTGGACCAGAGACTTAAGTTTTGAGTGGATATAGGTAGATCAGATGAACGAATACAGATATTCACCCAGAGGGACAAGAAACTGTGAGAGGTGTGTTTGAAATAAAGAGGGTGACTAGAAGTCTTTCCTAAATAGGAAGTAGCAGCCTCCTTTTCTATTGAGAATTTTAAAACAGATACTTGCATCTGGAAGAAGTCAGGAGAAAGACAAAAATATCAGATGGATGATGTTTTATGTTGTTCAATGAAATTGCATGCTTTATGAGAGTTAACCCATGATTTTTGATATGAGAGGCTTAGCATGAAATGTCTGAGATATCTAACTTCTATATGTCTTCACACTTGTCTCTGTGCTTGAATAAAATATCTCAATGCAGAATACAGACATAGTCTCCTATAAGATCACCAGACTATGACATCAATTATGCAATGAGTTTTCCCCTTGAACTTTTTTCCCCTATTATGTTTTCATTACTACATTCAGTGTAGGAGTTAGGCTGGACAATTTTCTTGCTGCCATGATGGATGATTATGACATGTTATGAATAAGAGGTGATTAAATATAAACTATGCGTTGTCCATCAATGCAGTTATCATGAAGGCTTTGGTATTAATATATTTTTAATTTCCCAGTTCACGGATGAATGGATCAGCCTACATTAATAGTGCTACATAAAGGAATAATTTAGTAAGATACCTGGTGCCCTAATCCTGATTCAGACAAACCTCCCATTAAAATATGTGGAAATGGCAGTGTGACTAAACCCTTTAGTTTGGTTTTAGATTCCGGGACAATCATGCCCTATTCACTACAGGAAGTAGTTTAATTCAGAATATTTCTTCACATTAAATTTTAATCTTCCATTTAAGGAATATGTTGAAAACCTGGTCTATAGATAATATTTTCTTCTTGTTAAGAGAAGCATCGTTTATTTGTTTCTCCACATCTGTGTTGCATCCTTTAGAAATGAAGAGAAACAATGGGTAAGGAAAGCACCCTAACCAAAAGCAAACAGAAACTTGACTTGTCTCTGAATCATCTTGTCAGTTTATGTGATGAAATCTATTGAAAATCACCATTTATAAAAATCTTCAGAGACTGACTTCATACTTTTGTCCATTTTTTGTGGAATGATAAGTGTTATTCCACCATTTTTTCTTCTGTGATTCAGAGATATTAAGGACTTAGCTACACATTCCTGCTCTTTTCCATCACCACTCTTTGCTTTTTTTCCCTTCTTGAGTAACTATGGTGAATTGTGTTGGACAAGATACAGGAGAAATTTAGTAATATAAATACACAATGTAAAAAGTTTTACAAGTTTGGTTTTAAAAATTGGTATTTTTGTGGCACTTTGTCTTTATTTTTGTCTTTATATTGTGTTCTTAATACACTTTCACTACAGAATTTTCAGAAAGTGTTAAAAAGCTTAGGAGACATTTTAAGGAAAATCTATAGTAAAATAAATTTGATATGGTCAGAACATAGCCTTTCTTTTGCTGTTAGACAATTCGGTGCAGAGCTGAGTCCTTAAAAGAAAGTGATTTTCTAGTTAGAGGAGAAAAGGAAGAGAAAGAACATGGGAAGGATACCTTCAACTTCCGTGAGCTATGGAAGGAATAGGACAAGGATGATGTGACAAAAAACCTTTTAGGTAAATGAATGTATTTCAAGAGCAAATGTTATTCAGCTAAGACAAAATTCCTAACTGTGGACAAAATTTGGTGACAACAATATTCAAGTACTGTTTCAGCCAGCCTATAGCACCTCAGTGAGCCCCCACAAAGCCTGCGTGCAGGCTCAGCATGAGAGCAGACCTTTCTTGGTCTTTCTTCTTATCAACTATAACTCTGATCGAAGTCTTTTGAATTAATGCAGAACAGATGCAGTTCCTTTATTTTCCATCTTGGATTTAAGGGGGAAGTAAAGATAGAAAAGATTAACATTAGATATACCTGAACTCAGAGAAAGAGGAATGGCTGAGGTTTATATATTGGCAAGGATTTTTTTCACATACCATTGAAGTAAAATTTAGAGAGGTGAAGCACTCTGGCTTCACCCTAGAGTGAATGGATATTTGTCTGTCTAGGAATGGGCTATGTTTGCCCTGATCCTCCTTGTCAGTTACAAATTCATTCTTACCTTGTATGTTGCCTTTCTCTACTTTTTAAATAATATTACTTGTTCCACTTAAAATGTAAAATAAAATACAGAAATAAGTACTTATAAAAGAAAAATAATTTCATAGAAATATTTTCTTTCTGTCAAAGAAAATGTTTTAACCCCATTACTGTACTTGAAAGAAGACTAAAAGGAGAAGGGAAGCGGGAGGAACAGCCAATGGGCATGGTTAAGCAGAGATCTAATTCTCTTTGAAGCTGAGTACTGTCTTAACAATAATTTCAGTGGACTCAGAATCACATCCCTAAAATRAAGCAGTACTTGCAGAAAAAACAGTATGCAAATCTTTAAGCATATTACATAGATTATCCATATACAAGTTTGCTTTATCATCACAGTACACAAATCAGATGACTGCACAAAGTGGATCGTTTCAGCCAAATTAAATACAAAACATTAATGAAGTCTTATGTGAGGGGCAAAATAGGGATGCTAAACAAATCTGGAAATCACAAGTAGCTTTTACTACATCTTGGTCAATTTCTGGTTAATGGTATATTAAGTAGAAGTAATTATTTAAGTTATAGGTTTCTTTGTACAAATTACAGGTAATAAGCTTAATGTAGATGTGACATAGTTTCTTAATTCTAGCTATTAAGGAAAGTAGATTTAACTTCATTAAGTAACCTCACTTAAATATGGCAATAGATAACTGTGGTCATTAAACTAATGACATCTGTCATCAACATTGATATTACCACTATGCCATACATACTTCTACAGTAAAGACTGTGTCAATGTTTCTGTTATAAAATGATTCAGGAGTTTGTAACTTGGCTATTTTAAGTAATGGTGGAGGAAGAAAAATTAAGTCAACCCAGGGTAAAAGTTATTAAACAAGATCTGCACCAGTAGTACATGTTGGGAAAGCCTCCACAGTTTATTAGCATGTGACAGAGAAGGGTGACTTTTGATATTGTAGAACTGTCAAAYGGCATTTAACATATATATGCCTGCTTCAATCTGTGCTTCAGAAAAAGTGTCCTCAGCACAGAGCTCCTCAAAAAGCCTTATATAAACAAAACCTGCACTGTTTAAACTCTCTTCTTTTGTTTTGAGTTCCTCKTCATCTTCAACAAGAGGATTCCAGCATATGACCAGTATGAAGTATTTGCTTCTTATACCTACAGACAAGCATAAATGAAGCACTTACACATTCTAAACAGCACCTAATATCTTTTGGTAAAAATGAGTGATGTGTAATAAGTTTGCAAACTGCAAGTAGCTCAGATAGAGATATCCTCTGGGAATCTCCTGCTGCCTATACAATTAAATTYACAGAATAACCTGCTATTCTGTAGCTGAAGTTATTAGCTCAGCATTCAAGAAATGCTGAAGTTCTCAGTGTAACATTCATTCTCTGCCATGTTTGCACACTCACTTCCATATACCTGTACATTCTTTTTACTGCTTCCTCAGTGCTAATTTCTTATCTGGTAGGAAAAATAAAAGTGAGTTTCCCTATCAGTCTGATAGAACTGTCTATGGCACAGTGGAAATCAAGCTAAAGAACAGTGAAAATGGGTCAGATTTTAAAGCCAGGAGAAATTATATCACTTGAAACCTAATCTTGTTCTGCAATGCAGGATGACATCTTCTGAATGAAGCTTGAGAGCAGAACRCATCCTAGCTGGTTTCCCTGATGCCTTTTGGAGACCCCTTTTCCAGCCCTTCTGCCTGACTGCTGACCTCGCTCTGGCATTGCGGCAGCATTTCTCAGCATTTGGTGAGGAGATGGGACATGGCAACTCTGAGCGTGCAGGGCAAATGTGTTCTTGTTGGAAGCAGCTTGCAGAGGTTTGCCTGTTCTTGTGCAAGAATTAGAAAAGACAATCCTCCTTTATTCTTCTCGTATAGCTTGATACTTCAATGCTGGACTTGTGATTTTTAGGTTTTGTCCCTTTGGATTATTAAATAAAGGAAAAGCACACTCACTGTTAGAAATACCACTTGAATATACTAGCTATGGCCTCCCTTTTTCACTTTTACTTTTGTCCTTGTTTTTGTAGCCCTGAAGTGACAAAACATGGGAACTCTACAAACGAATCTTTCTCTCTCCCCATGCATTACTCCACACAATGCAGGGCCAGTGAGAAGAATAGCCAGGATCAAAGCCATAAGGTAAACAAAGTATCAGCAGTTCTCACTGGCCTGGTTTTGGCTGGGATAGAATTAATTTTCTTTCTAGTAGTTGGTATAGTGCTATGTTTTGGATTTAGTATAAGAAGAATGTTGATAACACACTAATGTTTTTAGTTTTTGCTAGGTAGCCTACTTCCCAAGGACTTTTCAGCTCACATGCTCTGTGAGGTGCACAAGAAGCTGGGAGTGAGCATAGCCGGGACAGCTAGGCCAGCTGGCCAAYGGGGTATTCCATACCATATGATGTCATGCTCAGCGTATAAGGCTGGGGGAAGAAGAAGGAAGTGGGGGACGTTCGGAGTGATGGCGCTTGTCTTCCCAAGTAACCGTTACGCGTGATGGAGCCCTGCTGTCCTGGGGATGGCTGAACACCTGCCTGCCCATGGGAAGTAGTGAAGGAATTCCTTGTTTTGCTTTGCTTGTGTGCGCGGCTTTTGCTTTCCCTATTAAACTGTCCTTATCACAACCCACGGGTTTTCTCACTTTTACCCTTCCAGTTCTCTCCCCCATCCCACCCGGGGGAGAGTGAGCGAGCGCCTGTGTGGGGCTTAGTTGCCAGCGGGGCTTAAACCACGACACTCACCAATGCAGGAAGAGGGGAAATTCCTGCTGCTGTCCAGTGAGCAAGCAGGTAATAATTTATAATGCAATAAAAAAGTACTCCATGTTCTTTAATCTTCCATGTAAATAACAAGTGTGAAACTACTGGAATAAAACTATTATTGTAAAAAACTGTTATTGTAAAAAAAAAAACAAACACAACATTAGAAAGTATTTAAAAATCAAATACAGGGGACAAAAATCAAAATCAGGGAACAACTTGCCTACTAGGACAAATAAAGTGTTTTAAGAAAGGGAAAAATCAAGTTATTCTAATGCACTCAAAGACCTGTATTTTTTGTTGCCAGCTAGGCAAAAGAGGTGAAGATCATGCTAAATAGAAACAGAAACTTAACAAAGTGTGTTCACTTTCAGTTTCTAATATATAAAGTTATGAAGAAAGCAATGCATCATTGATAAAAATCAGTAAAGGTATGGAAATAAATATGTGCAACCCATATTCAAGTGGGCAAGTGGAAATAATTACAGTTCTAGACTGCTGGAGAACTTATCACTAATTGCTGCATGCAGGAACCTGTAGTACACAAGGTACTACAAACAGCTCTTCAGATCATGCTTTCTTCAAAGGTAAAATCAAATGTCAAAAATTCTGCTACTCTAACTCAATCTGTGAAATCGCACATCGTAAAATGCAGACCTAATTATAGTGTTTTCTACTGAAAGTTTGACAGCTAACATAAAATACAGTTAAATACCAAAAAGAAAGACTCATTATTTTACGAGTACAGATGAAAATTTAACAGGAGTTTGTATCCTAATTCATTGAAGACAGGTCTACAATGGATAATGAAGTACATGGCAGACGTCTTCAACACAYCTCCACCTCAACCAAATAGGTCTACAAAGGTGTGGTGCGTGCAGTCTGTTAGCACTGCAGCCACATGAACAGGGATTAGTAGAAAAAGCGTAGTACCATGTAAAATGGCATTGTTGATTAAAGCTCTGGCYAGCTCCTATTAGCAACATCTCGGTGCTCTCTGAAACATGCTTTATTAGTTATTTTGCTCATGTAATTAGTCATTTTATTTCAGATATTGGAATCCTAAACAGATCCAGGGGATATCTGGGTAAAAAAACATCTCCACATAATTTCCTAGATGTCAAAATCATTATTGTGGAAGCCTTGAAAGCAGATGATGAAAACTTTCTCTTCCACTTGGTCTCTTTGCTCTCTGTGGCCTTCAAAGCTATCAAAATACTTTTGGATAAGGTGATGTGAGATTCATGCAGGACAGTGAGAAATCTCTCTGCCACCAACTCCTTGCRAGTAGGACAGTAGCCACACGTTGCTTATCGGTGCAAAAATCCATAAAACCCTCAGGTTGGTATCTGAAAATGCCCAGTAAAGAAATGGCTCTCCTACACACTAGTAGGATATTAGGGTGACCTCGACTGGCTCATCTTTGAAGAAAAAACATGTGTGTCCCTAAAACCCAAACAAACCAAAGGACGTACAGTTAAACAGCGTGGATAAATCTGAATTGTTTAATTACTCAGCTAAAGCCTTTTTGTTGAGGTCATTCCATATGGCACTTTGTAACACGAATGTGAAGTCATTGGTGCTATATAAGTTTTCACAGATGTTATGGGAAAAAGAGAGGTATGCATTTGGCAAAAAAAGTGGTTGGTTTATGAAACTCAGAAGGCTAAAAGCTAATAAATAACAGTGAGACTCCAAAATAAGTACCCATCTGAGCACATTCTCAGAGAACTACTGCCATTCGTAAATCACTGAAGTTGCACTATGTGCATTTTATGATGTCAGAAGAGATTCTTGAGTGAATTATTGGCTTGTATTCACATGACTACCACTCCACACTATATCATATAAAACACAGATAGCCAAAAGCAAAGGAAAAGCTGGAAATTATAGCAACAAACGTAAGGTGCTTATTCTGAGGAATACCCTTCTCAGAGAAATATCTTCCTAAATATTTTTTTCAATTGTCTGATGACGTGAGAATTACTGGAATAAACTGCTCAGACCCAAGAAGAAGACATACCCAATAGATATTTCAGATCAGTTCTTGTCCTGAAAAATATTTACTCAGCCTCAGAGTAATGCATTGTCCAAGGGAAGAAGGAAAATAAACTTGGACTTAATTTCCTGGGTTAAATAATAGCCAGGATGTGAAGAATTAATAAAGGCTGTGCAAGGTCATTGGTTCCTCTAAGGAGAAATATGCCCAGGTCGCTCTGAGACAGACTGGATGTTTTCCAGATTACTCTCTTTACAATTCAATGGAAAATGGAACAATGAGAGGAGCAAGATGAGGGAAATGAAGGAGGATACATAGTCCACTATTTTTGTAAGCATTGGTATTTACAGTTGTGTTTGTAGTTGAATTTGCAGCAACATATTAGACTCCTTCAGGGAAGGCTATAAACAGTTTTGTAAGCAGAGGTGCAAGAGCTGATAACAGTTATTTAACAGGCAACAGATAATTGTATGAGACAATGAACAGAATTAATATCTTCCTTCTGACGGGACACAGTAGATTAAACATTTTCAGATATTCCTAAACATACATGTTCAAAAGGTCCAAAACTTTAAGTGGCTTTGTTGTACCTATATAAAATAAAGAGCGTAAAATAGTTTCTTGGATGATGTGTCTCTTTCTCCCTCTGAAAATACTTTTTCTCTGCTTTTTTGCCTCTGAGATAGCATGCTACTACATCCCTGTCCAACCTCTTTCTTCCAAATAGTAGAGTTACAATAAAAATGTAATATGTGACTCTTATTCAGCACATTTCTTTGTAGTTTCAGTGGCTCTATTAGCCTGGAGTTTCAAATTCTTCTGTGTTTCAAATTTTCTGATTGATTGGTTGATAGCTCAAACGTGAATTTTGACTTGCTCTCCAAAAAGAAAATTCTTATGGACATTTAAGAATGAACACGCAACTTCGATGTATTTGGTTTGGAAGAATCCTAACACCTACTGAGCAGCTGCCTCCAGCTCACATCTTTGTCAAAATCCAAGGAGAGTGTAAATGGTGGTATACATTCCACATCAATGTACCAGTGTCAGTGAGTAGAGCCCAGTGAAACTGAAAGAATAATGAAGCCAGATTGGTTCTCTACAAGAAAAAGCAACATCTCTTCCAATCTCTTCATTCAAGTCTTTTCCAGCCTGTAAAACATTTTAAGTCAAACATACTAATATAAATTTACCTGGTGGGATTCTTTTTTTTTTGTTCTTTCAGCATATTCAGATCAGCTAATTTCAACTTTCTGAAAGCCTTGTGAACAAAAATCCAAGGTGTGTTCTAGACAACCTTCATTCTAACTTTGATGTTTGAYATTTGCCAATGGGATTATTTCTTGAGGTTTTTTGGAGGTTTTGGAGGCTGAACTCAAGAAAATTAATAGGATCAGGATTCACAAAAGGAGTCTTACATTCTGCATTGATGCCATTCTTTGTTACTACTTACTAATTAGTTATTTCCTAACTCACTATATTTGTTTGTTTGTCTGTTTGTTTATACACAAAGTGTAAGAGAAACAGAAGAATTTAAGTATTGGAAGTTTATTCCTGTGGTTCAGTCATGGAACTTACATCCCGTCACATAATGGATCCTCTACTAGCAGATATGATTTATTTGGAGGACACAATAGTGTCTCCATCCTGTTAAATATTTTTTTATTTTTCTTTTTTTTTTATACTCTGTTCCTCTCATTGGAAACCTTAACAAAATTTTGTGCTGCCTTTATTCTGTGCCTTTCCCAAGAATTTATCACTATACTCAACAACCACATCTTTTAAACATAATTTTACAAGGTGAACTACTTCTTCACACAGTGAGTTTTTTAACTTCTGATGATAAATCTTATGGACAAGGTGAGGGAATGGTCAAGATAACTAGTTTAGGTTAATTTACATGTGTAAATTTTTTATAAGAATGCAGAAAAATGGAGTTTACAGATTATAAACCTTAGACAAAGAGAAGTCAACCTYATTATATATAAAGACATGTATTTGAAGACTTTTTTGCTGTTATTTATACTGTTTTAGGTCAGATGCCCTTTACTGTTGACTATCCTGCAGAACATGTCAGTGTAGGAGTAAGAAGGAGAAGTGTTTCTGTTTGTATGAGCTGAGACAGAAGAGGTGTTATGAGCACATATGAGAAATATGAGAAATCAGGAAGGGACAATGATATGAGCAACTGATGTAAAAGGGTACCCTTACTATAACCAGAAAATTTCAGAAAGATGCTAAAGAAGCTACGTTGTAAATATTATTTAAAATGTTCTTGGATAAAAATATCATCTCATATATTTTTAGAACTTTGGAGAAGAAAAGCAAATAAATAGTTTTTTAAAGGATATTACATAGCTCTGGCTCGTGGAAAGGCAGACAAAACCACTGTAGGATAAAATAAATGCAGGAAGTATGGGGCAAGGTATTCAGAGAGGTGACAAATACATGTTTCATAGTTGGTAAGAGTGAGCTGGGATGCTGGGTGAACAGGAAAGATAGTCTTTTAAAAACTGATGGATCTAGCAATTGACTGGATGTGAAAAACAGAGCTAGAATTTACACATAATATCACGGTCCTCATTTGAGATTAAAATGAAAATCTATCAGACTAAAGACTTTTTAATTTCTTTGTAACAGAGATTGTAACTTTTCTAATCATATCCTGCTATAAAACATAATTTATTTCAACAGATGTTTCAGAGGAAAAGAGATTCTTAAGCAAATGTCAGCTCAAATAAAATTACAGGGAATGCAATATGAATGTGGTAAAATGATACTTTTTTTTGCCAGCTCCACATGCATTCTCAGAAAAGTATTTTTTCACTATTGTCTCAACCTTGAAGCCATGCTGAGGAGCGCTGAGCTGGCTCAAGGTTTCTGACCTGTGTGTTCAGTGCTGTGACAGCAGCAGAGTGTATTGCTGGGGAGGATGGGGTAGCAGAGCTGCTGGGGGACACAGTGGTTTTGGGGCACCAAAAAGGGGTGGGACATGGGGTTGGAGGGACAAGGCAGGTTCAGGAATAGTGAGTCTGGGAGCTTCTGGATGTAAAAGGAACAAGGGGGCACATGGTCTGTGGGAAGAAGGGACTTGGGGACAGGCGATGATATTCAGGCTTAAGAAGTGTGTGGGTCTGTCCTCTCACAGTCCCAAGACATCCCAAACCATGCTCCTCTTTCCAAATTTCTGCATGATTTTCACCTGCTCTATGCAGATTTCTCACTTCCCAGCTGCCTAATCCCACCACAGCAAAGCCAGTCTTTTCCCAGTGAAAGCCACACAGCTGCCTGCTTTGCACATGCCTAAGGGTAGTTCTGCTCAGGCTAAACCCCGAGTGTGGCCAAAGTGAATTTTGATAATACACAAATTCTTCAAAATTTATCCCTAGTGGAAATTTTATGCATTGAAAGGTTTAGGATTAGGGCTTAAAATTAATGAATTAATGATTCACTTAAATTATTTTAGATCATTCATCCATTTCAGCAGGTTTTACCAATTATCAGGAGAGGTAATGGTCCCTTACAGTTAAAGGTGGATGCTATTTGTAATTTTCTCACTAACCAGCTGGGTTGCTTTGGTAATGACTGATTGCATAAGGGAAGAACATGAGAATCCTTGTTCCAAATGTTGTTATGATTATCTCCTGTCCTACCTTGCACTGAAATAATAAAATACGATCCGACTGGGAAGCACCTCAAGTATAATATAAAGACAAAATATTAGTTTGTATCTTGAGCTGAAGTTTGCTAAATTTATTCCCACATCTAAAAAGCATTTCAGCTCACAAAGTAAACAGTGATAACTATCCCTGTGTTATTTTATTATTTATTTCCTTACATAGTAAGAATTTGGAAATGTAAACTACATATAGTGTGAAATGCAGAGATCTCATTTTGCCCTGTGCTTCTACAACACTTAATGTGATGGAATCCCAGGCTGGATTGGCAGAAAAGTGCCACGTCACGTATCGTGTGGGAATGATAATGGGAATGAGCAACATTGAGAAGACCAAATTCCAACTTCCAAGCCATATTAAAATAAATATAGTTTTGATCCATTTTTTTATCTGAAATGCCTAACAGTCTTAAATTAACAATATGTGACATAATTTCATAAGAATAATATCAGAAAACTAAACCCAAATTTATTATTGCAGTTTTTCTGGCTGATAAAATCAGCTTTGTCCCACTGTGTTCTTATAGTTCTGTTTCTGCTTCTACCCAGAACAAAAACTTCAGGAAATGCATCAAAACACAATAAGCTTATTTTCTTGCTTCTGCTGCGTAAGCTGTGTAGGGTCTGTCTAGGTTGACAGAAAGAGACAAAAATCTGTTCTTTTTTGCCCGTGTTTATTCCCTCTTACTTAAGGTTCTGAAACCACTTCAGACCAAATCAACAAAGTATGAATTTTCTTAATTTTATTCCTTTCTGTATAGAGACAAAATTGGTCAGGAAGAGATCTGTGGTCAACCTGTGAGCCACATCCTTTGTTAAAGTCGGAGAATCTAAGTAATTTCACTGATCACATTATGTTTGGAAATTATAAACTGAAAAAAATCACCAAACATAGACATTTAAATAACATATTCTTTGCTTCCCGTTCCACTGAAGTCCAAGATTGCCTCTGAATAGTGAGCTCCCAATAAAGGAAAAGACCTGGACTAGAAGAAAACTGGCATTTTTTTAAGAGGGAAACAACACCCATTTCAGTTTTCAATTTGCTATAGTGTACTGGGACATACTGAAAGAGCATCACTGATATTTGTGCCTGGATGTCCTTATGCCTACAATTTTGCTGGGCCTAAAATTACACTTGTCTTAACTTTATCCTAGATTTATATTTGCATTTAGGTACCTGCTTTATATATTTGTTTAGTAAAAAATGCCTTTTCAAGTGATCACTTGGCATCTAAGATCTTTCATTTGTGCATTTGATTGGACTACTAAATGCAACTTATCTGTAAGTCCAGCAAACGATTACAAAAAACAGCTGATGGTTCTTACTACATCAGTGCTCATGGGCTTCCCATTTATAAAAAAGGGGATTAAATTGCTTCCCAGAGGTAGTGGGGAAAAGTTCATTAATATATAGGTGAGATTCCCAAGCATTTGGTGAGAAAAGCTGCCTTGGTGCTGAGAGAAATGCCAAAATAGGTAGTGTGTATTTGTGTTCTTATTTTGCCATGTGTATTTTACACATAAATGTCCCCAAAGATTTAAGAATAGAAAGTGCTTTTTAAGGATGAAATTGCAAAAAACATGAGTAGAATCTCTTCTTAAAGAGCATTAGCAACGATTGAGCAACCACTTTAAATTCAGACTCAGTGACTTAGGCACAAGGAGGATTTTATGTGATTAACTCCTAGGACTGAGATTAAGAACAAATTTGTCAAATTCCAACCTCCTCCATAGATTTATCATGTGACATTGGACAAGATACTTAACCTCTCTTCTTAATTTACAAAAGAGGATCCAATTCTTCTTCGCACTTGCATTTTCCAAAAAAATAAATCCTTTGAACAAAGGGAGGAATAGAGATTAATTCCCCAATCTTCCAGTTATGGTAAATTTACATACAGACATCTTTAAGTCTTAAATGTTTAACTCGGTCCTGATGAACCACAGTTGTAGAGGGACCAACACTACTGAATACCAGCTCCATACATATCACAAAATTATTTCGGACAGTATTTTAGGAGCTGTACTCCCTTTGCTTCACAAGGTTCACTCTTCTTTTCAAACTTTTACTGTAAGGTAAGGGGAATGTGTGTATTTCAGTTTTTAAGGATGGGGAATAAATTATGAAGGCCTCTGCCAAAAAAAGGTGAAGACTGCACAAGTAGATGAAAACACAGATCAGAAGACAACAAATCCTCCATCTCTCTTAATAATTGTGGATGCAAAATGGCTTAAATATGAAAAACCTTCTCTTTGACTGAATTAACTGAGCTTTTTGAACATATTGCTGATACTTAGAAATCTTAATTAATAGTTGAAAATTATGGCATATATTAGGGAACATTTTCTTAAGAAAAATAATAGACTTACAGTTTCTCTGCAGACAAAATTAATCTCTTTCCTCCCGTATCTGCTCTGTCCCCTACCTCCCTGGGAACCCTGCCTGTGATGGGGGGAGCACAATGTGTGTCCACCTTACAAGAGGATGATGAGAGTGTTGTTGTCACCTTAAGTGACTACCAGCTGCTGCTATCAAATCAAAAATGGCTGGAAAAATTGAAGGGGACATCAGAAAGTAATCCTTTCAAATTGCCACAATATTTACTGGAAAGAGAGGCTTTCAGGGGAAATCAAGCATGTAATCCTGTAAGCCCTCTGCCCAGTCATAGCATGAGCACACAGGGGCACCTATCGAAATAATGGTAATGATCACAGTTCTGCAGCCCAGGGAACAAATGAAAATAATGAACACATTTGAAAAATAGGGAGATATTCACTATTCAAGTCTTTTCCTTGGGCTTAGAAGAATTGTTGCTATTCATAATTAAAAGCATCCAGCTATTACTTTTGCCTTTTATGTAAGTTTGTTTAGAACTGAGATGGTAAAAAACTCCCCACCCAACACAAACACATTTATAGAAATAATGACAGCATTATCATGCTGCATAATATTGAAAACATCCATTTTATGGCTGCACAATTTCCTCCTCATACTACTGTGCACCAGCAGTAACAAATACAAAAGCAGATCGATTTAAAGTTCAAGTTAAGTTGCATGAGTTCCCCATGGTGAAGCAATTATTCCCTCGGAGGCTCTCATTTTCTTTATCACACCATGAATTCCTCAGACAACGAATGTGCAGTTTCCACCATGTGGTTACTTGCATTGCAACAAAAATCTCAGCATTTAAGGATAGACATTTTTCTGTCTGTGGATGCTTCCTAAATTTGAAGTTTGAACTCTCTACAATAAAAAGCATTTATCCTTGGCAAAATCCTGTTCCCGTTAATCTAATCTAACCCATCCTTTTCCCTGTAAACTCACAAGTTATTTACTTCTCAATAATATAGATTAAACTTTTTGATAAAAACCTGGGGTATATGTAATAACACTAAGTCTATTGGGTTGCAATGAAGTGGTACAACCAATATTTTATATATCTAAGAGCTGGAGATAGATAGACATCATTACTGAAACTTAGAATTATACTCTACTGTATCTCACTGCAATGCATGGACAACATTGGTTTCAAACCTGCCACCACGCTCAAAATTGAGTTTCCCCCTTGCAGCACTCAGCTCTGTTTGGACCAATAGCTTCAGTCTCCAGCTGTAGCCTTCCTGCAGCCACCACTGGGTGCATGGTCTCCATCTCTTTTTTTCCTCTCTCTGATGTTACTTTTAGGGGGTAGAGCTCTGCAGATCTTCTGTCCTAGAGTCCCATAGCAGGGTGACTGCACAAAAAAAATTCCTTAAACTTAAGTCCATCATTTCTAATTGCCATTCTTGTGGGTATTCCAGTTAGGGTTTGACAAAAAGGAAAAAAAAAAAAAGGAAAAAAAAAAGAGAAAAAAAATAACTTTACAGAAAATTTCCTAAGGTCATGAAAGTAGATCAGATAATTTTACATTGCCAATATGAAGGGACTTATCAAGCTTGATAGAACTGATGATGGTTTTATTTCTGATTTGGTAAAGACATCCTTGACCATCTTCAGCAGTCAAGAACAGTCATGATAAATCCTCTGGTTTCAAGAAACTAATATATAACAATAATAAAATTCATTCCATTAAGTTCACCATTCCTTTGTTTTTCTGCTAAATATTATTTATTTCGTCAACTCTCTCTCTTTTTTCATTTAGTTGCAAAGTGCCAGAGAACTCACCTGATAAATTAGCAAAAACTATACTAAGACCTAAATTCTGTTTTCATTCTTACATTTATTAGACATGAAATGAATACATTCTTGGAGATTTGATTTGCATTAATCCCTTCTATCTGACAGGAAACTAGCTGAGTTTTTTTTTCTTCTGGCCATATTCAGATGTAATAAATACCACTTTTACAGAGCGTTTCCTCTTGGCTTAACCAAGACTTCTGGAGGCAACTAGCTGATATGAAACACTAGACTCAAGAGCTTATGTGGAATTTGAGCACCTGAACATGAGTGCAGGATGCTGCACAGTAACCTTTTGTGCTGGTTTTGGCTGGGGTAGACTTAATTTTCTTCATAGTAGCTAGTATGGGCTATGTTTTGGATTTCTGCTGAAAACTGTGTTGATAAGACAGGGATGTTTTATTTATTGCTGAGCAGTGCTACAGAGTCAAGACCTTTTCTGCTTCTCACTCCACCCCACCAGCGAGTAGGCTGGGGCGGCACAAGAAGTTGGGAGGGGACACAACTGGGACAGCTGACCCCAACTGACCAAAGGGATATTCCACACCATATGACGTCATGCTCAGCAATAAAACA
This sequence comes from Oceanodroma leucorhoa, assembly GCA_030449065.1. Classification (NCBI taxonomy): domain Eukaryota; kingdom Metazoa; phylum Chordata; class Aves; order Procellariiformes; genus Oceanodroma; species Oceanodroma leucorhoa. Next base: position 11,184,452 of record JASVER010000018.1, read on the forward strand.
AGGGGAAGGTTGAGGGGGGAGTGGTCACTGCTCAGGGACTGGTTGGGCATCAGTTTGTTAGTGGTGAGCAATTGTTTTCATGTGCATCATTTGTCTTTCTTGGGTTTAATTTCTCTCTTTTTGTTATTTTCCTTTTCATTACCACTGTTGTTGTTGTTGTTGTTGTTGTTGTTTTTGTTGTTGTTATTATTATATATCAGTTATTAAACTGTTCTTATCCCAAGCTATGAGTTTTCTCACTTTTACCCTTCCAATTCCCTTCCCACCATCCCGCTGTGGGGGGAGTGAACGAGTGACTGTGTGGTGCTTAGTTGCTGGCTGAGGTTAAACCACGACTCCTTTCTCCCAGTAATCTATAGTAAAAGATAAGAATGGCTGAGGGGTGGAAGAAGGCATCTGGAGTCAAATAAGGATAATATTTGTAATACACTTTTTCCTGCAAATTCTATGCATACACACATACACACACAAATATACATATGTATACACTCATTGATTAATTTTCACATTTTTGTATGCTATTTTTTGTTGTGTGGTTGCCTATAGATATGAAAACCAAATAAAGTCCTGACTAAAGGTGCAGAGGAAGAATGATCACACCAGGCAGAGTTTCAATGAAAGAGGCAAGATCACAGACAAGACTGGGATTTTACTGTGAGATGTAGCACAGTGTGTGTACAAGCCTGGAAGGAAAGAGCGGGAGAAACTGTGGGGAGTCAGGAGGGAGACGAGCACAGCGGGGCAGAGCTGCAGAAGGCTATGAAGGAGAGAACAAGAAGTTCAAACCTAACATGGCAAAGGAGAGGGTCAACCTGAGAGCCATAAAGAAAGGTGTTGTCACCTGAATGTCAAATTTCATCCTCAGGATTATTTGAATTACTTCAACAGAAATATCACAGGCATTATGCCCTCTCCATTATTTAAATAATCTATAAAAACCAATGTTCCTATAGGTTCATCAATGAAATCAGTATTTGCTGGTGGATAATTTCTGCTTCACTCCTCAGTCYATCACCTACTTCTTGGCTTTGTAATTAGGACTAATCAGCATATGCAATTTTCTACAGTAGGAAAAATGAACAAATTTACTGCTCTTCAGAAAGAAAACCATGAAAAGGAAATTTTAAAAAATAATGCAGGAAAACAAATATTCCTGTTTGGCTGCATGGAAGTGAAAGTTAACATCTTGCTGCTCCCTGAGACAACTCCCTGCCATAGAAGACCAGCATCCCCATGAGTTGCAGATGGGTGATGGAGCTGCAACGTCTGCAGGGGCCCAACTCCAGAGCAGGTAGTAGGAGGGTTTACCATATCTGACCCGGCAGGGCAGAAGTGGCCTGAAACTCCGTTTCCTTGAAATCTGAAATCCCAGGTAAGCTTTGCTTTGGTGAACGCACATCGAAATCAATCCCTTTCTACGCAGTACTTCAGTTTTGACAAAGCATTGTTTTCCACAAAGAAGGAGTTTGCTGAAAAATTCCTGACAGGCTTTGTTCACAGGACTGAGCTCAGTAAGAGCAGATAACTGTGTTTTCAGCTGTTTTTTTGTGAGGGAACTTACATTTTGACAGTTTCATGGTACTTACTAGAGAAAAAAAAATTTTCAAGGGATGTTATTTTTTCTTTTAAAAGCATATTCGTCAGCCTTGTTATACCGAAGGTATAATGATGGACAGCTAGGTCATAATATGCACTAAACCATAATGTTATTGCAAATGTAAGTTATARGAAGAGACGAAAAAAGGAAAGATCATGTGTGTCATCTGAAGTTACAGACGAAACTACAGGTTATCAGCAATTTGATAACTGGTCAACCAGCAGCGCTCACTAGTTCATGACTATTATCTACATGTTTTCCCATTTTTTACATGCCAGCTGAGGCCAATTTTCAGCTGGGAACTATAGCAGCTGTCTCTGTGGAAAATAAAAGAATGTCACTTTAAATTTCTTTGCAGCACGAAAAGAAATGTCAGCTTCATGCTGGAAATGTACAGTGATACACATTTTTTCTGACCTGAACACCAGGTTCAGTTGCATCAATTCATGCTCATGAATTATCAATTCATGCTCATGTCATTTGTGACTTGTTTTTTTCTGCTTTTTAACCAATTTCCAACTGAAAAAAAAAMCCTTTATCTAGCTGCTCTGTGATCACAGTGTAAATTTAATACTAACCTCTCGCACAAARTCCTGAAAGCTTAAAGAATTTATATTTGTGGTGGTATAGTTTGCCATTGAATAAATTTTAATAGAGAAGASAAGAAAAAAAAATGGATAAAGGAAGGCAGGAACAAACGAAGGAACGAAGGAAGAAATGAAGGAAGGGAAGGAAGAAAGGAAGGGAGGGGGAGAGAAGGAAGGAAAACCTGTTTTCTGTGCTTTTCCCAAATTAATTCAACAATTTTCTACATTTGTACGCTATWTTTTCTACATTTGTACGCTATTTTTTCTACATTTGTAGGCTATTTTCTTCTCAAACTATGTAATTACCCAATCCAAGCATGATATAGGACTAATAACCTACTCTTATAGTAAGTCACTAGCTCTAAACAGTAGTAAAGAAACAAAAAAGGTCATATTTCATCAGGCTTTAATTTTCCATTCTAATTTACTAAGAGACTCATCTCTGTATTCTTCACAGAAATATAAAGCCCTGCCTACGTCTGATAATCCTTTTATGCTTTCACATTAATATGACACAGTACAGAATATTAATTATTAAATACTGCTTATACAGTGCTGTAAATATACACTACTTTACAGAACTTAAGGTAAGCAATGGCTCCATTCCTAATGAGCTTACTATAATTAAATTCATTGTTGACTCTAGATATGAAATGTAGCTAGGGGTCAAACCACACAGGAAAAATCTTTAAACCAGGTAGAGGCACAGATGTGAATCTAACTTGTTCCTGGGTTATRAAAATTAGGAATAGCAGTTGTAGACTATTATTAACTATTTACTCATATAATTCATTGAACGTTTTGGCTAAGCATTTATAAAATATACAGACAGATACTTGTGGATGTTGCACGTTGTACATATGCAGGTGAGCTGAAAAACTGACCTGCAATATCTAATGGTCCGTGATACCTAATATGTGTAATGTTATTTTGCTTTTGGATTAATGTGCTGTTTATTAAAAGTACATAAAAGTACGCTTAGCATTGTAGGCACGTTATTTCAAATCAGGATTCATTCTACCCTCAAATCTCGAATGACACAAATCCCTTTCCCTGCCCACATCGTACCTCGCAGCTGTGGCATAGTTGTGTGTAATATGTTTCTTCGTTTGAAAAGTGGTACCCTTCTAGGAATCAGTTTATAAATTGTCTATGTGCCCTTCTGGGACTGTTTATACTTACAGGCAAAARGTATAGGAAATGGGGTACAAAAGAACCAGAATAAAAATAAAGAAAAATCTGCAATGCTGAAGTGTGGTCATAGACGGATATTTAAGAATTTACTGGGGACAGTAATGTGCAAATGTTAATAAATKTATTGCTTTTCAACATTAAAAGGAAAAAAAAAGCTGTCTCTTATTCCCAAATCCAAATGAACCTCTTCTCAAATATAACCTCACATATAGTTTTTTAGAGTGGCAATCATTCATTCCATCGGAATGATCTCATGTATAGGAAGACTTTAATCACAGACAGATGAGCAACTTCCTGAGAAGGAATCCAGTCTCYTCCCTACATCATGCCCATGAGGTTGCTTGAGGTGAAAAGCTGCACAGTTGGGTGCTATCTCCAATTTCATGAGATCAGCGGAGTTGGTCTACAACTGCTTCCAGGGAATTTGGTACTCCACTCACTTCACTTGGGTAGCAGACCTTCCTCCTTAAATGTCTGCTCTTTGGCTGGTTCGGGGTTAAAGACAGAGGCACATAACCCTTTGCATAGCAGAAGGAATGAAATAGGGTTTCCAGTCTGATCGACCTCCTCTCTTATCCCAACTGTATAGATCTCCTTACGTGCTGCTCTGGCATGGCAAACCAAACACAGTCACACCCCATAGCTGCACTACTGACTGGCTCTATGGCCAGCTTCTGGGTTGGGCAGATAAGGGCAAGAAAGATAATAATTTTTAATCACAAATTACAGCTGTCCTGGTCTTGATATAGATCAGCAAGCAAGGGACGAAAGACTTCGTACACATGTGCTATCTACTTTGCTATGCATTATGCATTAGCCAAAGGGGGAAAAATCCTAATTGTTGGTTTCATCAGTAAAGCATGGCAACGTACTGTTAAGCAGGGATATTTGAATACTAACCTGGAAAACATAGGAATCTACTGTCTTACACTTAAGTATTACCTATATAATTTCTGCAGGAACCATACAGCATTTATATTTCTAGTGGATTATCTTTATTGGGAAAACTTCTAAATTCCCAGTGTTAAATACAAATTCATGCTTTTCTCATTTATTTGCAGCATATGTTCCTTGGCTATAGTACATGACACACACTGTGTGTTACTTCCATAAAACAGATGCTGCAAGGAAACAAAAAGGCATGAATTTATCTTTAATGTTAGAAATATTGAACTAGCAGAAGAATACTGGATGCAGAATCAAAATATCTGTAATTTTCACTAGCACTGCAGGTTGAAAAGCATTTATATCATAAACTGTGGTATAAATATGGACCCAGCTTTAGGAAGTCTTTATTTTCAATTAGCTTAAGCATGTTTTAAACCATTTAACTTGACTCTAGGATTTTTATATATTGACTGTGCATCAATATTTAATCCTTTATTTTTTCAGGAATTTACAGTATAATAAACTCTAAATCCAAAGCATTAACTTAAAACAACTAAGATCTATCTGACATATTTAGACTATTAGATTTTTGCAGTCACTTTGAGACATTATCATCTGAGAGCAGACACTTTTGTGTCAAATAATTTCCTATGTTATCATTAATGCTGTTGTTATTACTTACATTTCAGTAGCATTGATGTGGATCTCCTTGAATGCTTATTTTTAATCTCTTTTGCATTCAACACAACTCATTCTGCTGCTCTAAAAGACTTATAATTTATCTAGATTGTCGTCTTCTCACAGTGTCAGGCAAACTGGTGGGGTCAGTGACATTTTGATTGCTGTTAGCCAGCAGTAGCATAATCTAAGCTGATGTGTTTCCTTATTTACTGATGGGCCAGTATGAACCAATGGTCACATCTTATTACTGCTAGCCTCTTGAAAGACAAATAAGGATGAAAAATGCTTATGTTTTCATTGTTTCATGAACTGATTGATCAGCTGGAGGAGTTGCAGGATTTCTAGCAAACAGTCCATCCAACTTTTCTTGATTCATCAAATCATGACAGGCTTTTTCAAATGAAAGCAGAGATAGTTTATCACTTTTTGGTAAAAGATCTTCATGTGAACTTGACAGGGAGTATTATCACATTTCCATTCTGAAGGCTTAGATGAATTATATTATTTGACACTTCACCAAAGCTTGGTTTATATACCTAAAGAAAATTTTTCCCTAGGCTACTATTATTCAGCCTGATTTGAAGAAACTTTCTGTGTGAAAGTGCACTCTGTGCATTTATGAGAGTGGATTTGCTCAGGACAGAAATCCAGTGTAATCTGAGTCAAGAGTTGAGGAATGTAGATGCTAATAGATTCTAGAGTATAGATTTATTTTATTTTATTTCTCATTCTATTAAGCATTCTACCACATATTTTCAGACTGCTAAGACAAAACCAAAACAAAACAAAAYGAAAATTTAATTGGTAAGTAATATAGCAGATTTAAAGCTCAAAAGCCTTAACTATCTCAAATTCTGAAATTCTTGTACTGGAAATCAAAATGAACTCATGAGCAGTCCAAAACTCTGGAATTAACCTTCTAAGTATTCACTAAATGCATTTGTGAAAAAAAAATGACTGCTGTGAAAAAAGAATAAGCATGATCAAACTAGATTATACAATTCATTCGTCATCCTCACTAGTAAGTAGATTCTTATAATCTATTTATTATATGCAAATATAAACTTTCAAGAAAAACATAAATGAAATGTACACTTTACATATACATATTGGTGTAAGTAGAAATGATACGTTTTTCCATTTCATCAGCCAGAACTTGAATCTTTAAACTTTTGAAGAAAAAATTAAATACAGCCCTCTCCCAATGTTGCTTACCAGACCATAATCCTGTTCAATCTATCCATACATAACATAACAATAAAATTGAACTTTGATTCTTGTGATCACATCGTACTTGTTTATTTAAAGGTCAACCACTACTCTTAGAAATAAACCCATTAAATATTGTGACACAAGGATGTAAATTACAATACGTCTAAATCTGAAGTTACTATTTAAACATCAAATGACACTGAAGACGTGACTAAAAACTAAATAAGTGTTTAGCTGGAAAATCAAGATCAGAGAGTATGTTTTTTTGGAGCAGTCTGCTACAGTTGGGCCTGAAAATTTGGAAACTTCATGAGATGATGGTGTTTTAAAAAACATCTGGTATTTTCTGATGTTCTGTTTCCTTTTTAAGATATGGATGGTCCTCTGAATATGGCTTGGCTGTAGCCAGCCATCTCAAAATTATCTAGGTAGGAAAATTAAATAAATCAAGGCCAAAGTACCTCTGTGTGAAAAATAACAGTCAGAACAATATAGCTGTACTGTATCAATTTGAAATGTTATTTTATCCTGATTGCTCAGTGCATATATTCCTCATCCTCTTTGTTAAAACAACCTCACTGGAAAAAATTAGAAAGATTATAGTCAAAGAGCATGGATAAATTCATACCTAAAAGCAAATGCAAAAGACAATCAACTGTCTTAGAAGAAAGTCGTGAGGGCTTCTGTCTAAGCAACGGCAGTGGATCTGGGGACTGAGTTTACAAGGGACCAAAAGGAAAGATGTGCTCAGACTGGAGCAGATGCTGAGACAAGGTGCTTAAACGAATGAGGGAATGCAATATCTGTCACCAAGTGTGAGCTAGTAGCGTGTGACCTATTTAGTCTAGCAAAACAATGGCTGAGAGAGGATAAGACTGCTTATATAAAGCTATCCAAGGAGGGGTTTAAGCTTTGGGGAGGAAGAAGATCTGTTTAAGCAAAAAGATATATAAAATCATGACTGTGAATACATTTAGTCTAAAAATGTAAAAATACTCAGGAAAGTCAAAGCTCAAAAATGAATATATTTAGCAGTGGACATAAAACACAAGAGGAAAGCCTTGTATTGCTATAAAAGTGCGAAACAAAGGAAACTTACTTTTCTGTGACAAGAAAAAACTGTCAAAAGATGATGCTGAGGCCTTTGTTGTTTTTCTTTAAAATTTTTAATGCATTATTTTGGCCATTGAAAATGTCAGTTGTAATCAGGTGGCTAACACTTATCATTGACAAAGATGTAAGAGTCCTCTCTGGAAAACAGAAAGAACAGTTTGAGAGCAGTCAGATTATGTAGTTATTTTTCAAATGTCTGGACTTCATAAAATTTACCAGGACTACTTAACTGAGGMGGTTTTCTTTGAGAACTCAGAGAGGTGTCTGAGCTTCCAAATCCAACCACTCTGATTGTCTTTAAAAGTAGGGGTGGTAGTGAGAAAGAAAATCTGGAAAATCAAGGCCATGGATTTGGCTGGCTTATTTTCAGTTCCTGGAAACAAGAAATGTTACAGACAATTATAGGCTATTAAAATCGTCCAGGCCACTGGGAGCTCTAATATTTGTAGCTGGTGGGCATGCAACAGAAAATTTTGTAATAGATGTGTGTTGAGTGTGTGTGCACAGAAGGCAGCAAATAAGCAAGAGGACGCTAGCAAAGAAAACAAGAACATTGTAGCTTTCTATCTAGATAATATCCCGAAAGCAAGACTATTGAATTATTATACATAAAAAAAAGAGAAAAAAATGGCCATTACCTTTTAAAGGACCTTGTCAATGCACCATTTTCATTAACAGCTCAGGTTGCCATATATTATTCTCTGTTGAGTTTGGGGATAAGCCAGCAAAATGCCCATGGAGGACCACTGCGCAGGAGCAAGATGGCAAAGAACTCCGCAGTGCATTTGCTGGTTTTATTTGTCAACTCAGAAAATCTGTTTCATTTAATCTCCTTGTAACAAGGGGAATGTAGGCACAAAGTTATATGATAAATTCTCACCACTCACCTAAAAAATAATATCACAGGACACCAGGGTGTCCACCAGTTTAGGCGCTCAGTCCCATGTGCCCTATGCCTGACTTTGCCACCCTGGGGCTAGCCAGGGAAATCCCCAGTGGGTTTACAGCACCAGCACCGCGTACTTCCTCCCCAGCCTGTTGTGGAGCTGGGCTTGCTTGGAAGTGCACCATCTATGCCAGGCACAAGGGAGAAGTAAGACTCAGAAAGATTTTACCAAGGATTATACAGTTCTGGTGGGGATGGACATCACTACCCCCAAGGTAAGAGTCACCCTTGATGGAGATCATAACAGGAGATGATTAGCTGCCAACACAGATTTGTCACGAAAAAGTCACATAAAGCAAACCTAATTTTCTTCTACAATTAGTAAAGAGGACAGGTAAATAGACAAGTAGTAGACATACACATGATGCTAGTAAGACTCTCAAGCTGTCTCACAGGATGTGCATTTAACTAAGTTAAGACAATGACATCTAGATTAAACTATTATCAGATGAGTGCAAAACTGTGTTGTAAAGCTATTCTCAGAGAGTGTCTACAAAATATTCTGTGTGTGGGTTGTATCACAAATGTTCATCTACAATTCAGTTAATGTAAGGGGTAATAGTTTAATTACTTGAATGACATCATTGGTTGTTCCATGTGTGTTGGATTAAGATGATCTCGAAAAATTGAAATGCTCCGAGATAATATAGAATGCAGTTTAATATGGAAATGTGACATTCTATACACAGGCAAGAAAATTATTTTCATACATACGGGATGGAGAACGAATAAATAGCTTACAATACCACCAAAAGAATTTGTGTGTCATATTGTGATCAGAAACTGAACTTAAGCCAATTGTGTCTTACTGTTGCAAACATTCAAATACCATGTTGTGATGTTTGAGCAGAACACCTGATGTAAAATAAGAGAAATAGTCTTATATTGTTTTCACGGCTTGATGAGCCTCAGCCAGAAAAATATTCTTAGTTTTGATCACTACATTTTACAAATGATGACACCATCTGAGAAGAGATGAGATGAAAGCAATGAGGATGCTCAGATGTCTACAAAAATTGGAATGCTACAAGGAAAGTTTGAGAAAACCGGAGTTATATAAGCTAAAGGAAAAAAAATATAGGAAATAGATGATAATATATGAAAGATGCATACAAAATAGAAGAAGAGAATAAAAATTTCYTCATGTGCACAAAGCTGAAGAAGTATTTTACTTAAAGCAACAACAACTGAGGTTTAGGTTAGGAATTAAGAAGTGTTCTAACAGTGCATACAGGTGAAGCACTGAAATAGATGACTTTTAAAGTCTCCAAAATTGAAAGATTTTAATAATAGTTTAAACAGATGTCTTTCAAGCGTGACAGAAATACATTTTATTTTCCCTTGGGACACTGATATTGCTTAATTGAAAATACTTTCCAGAACTGTTTACTTATGGAATAAAAAAAGGATATTAAACAGTAAGGTTTGACATACCTTTCCAAGTAGTCATGGTGTCAAAAATCTCAACCGTTTTAAGATGSAGTTTGACACATCTGTGAAAGAGATGGTCATGCTCTCGATTTTGAGGTACTGTACCCTGTTTTTCAAGCAGGTAATTGGGACAGTTGTGCAAAACTTGGTTTCAGTCAGTTTCATCGGAAGCCTACTGAAGACAATGGAAAAATTCAGACTTCACTCAGGTTTTGTCAAGCCTCCTCTAGTACTTTATGTCTCAAGCAGTTCAAATGAAGTGAGTGTATCAGTCTGAAGAGTGTAGGACTATTCACTYAAAATGTGAGTGGTAGCATTTGGCCTTGAATGATTACCTGAAGATCACTTCAGTTTTACACTGAAAGAATATGAAACAACTGAAAGATGGACTTGAGGCTAGGAGTTTAAAAGGAGTTTGAAAGTGTAATGACCATATCCCAGTGACTTCCAAAGGAACTGGAACTTTATTACCTTAACTACCTTTGAGCACCACATGTCACACAAGCAGTGTAAGAGTTGTGATTTAAGACGCAAGATGTCCGCAGTTCTCCCTGTCCTTTCTTTGGGATCTGCAGACACACAAAGTCCAGTTTAATTCCATTTGAAGAACGTACCAAGTTACTTCAAAGTAATTGCCTTAATGTCAGTTCAGAAAGCACTCATGTAGGTACACACATTTCCTAGCAATATTGTAAATTGCAGTGGTAAACTGCAAAGATCCCAAAGCATCAACAGAGGGTTTTGGAAAATTCCAAGGGTCTTCTATAGCAAAATACTCTGTCTTAAAAATTTTTCAGAATATTTTCTTATTTTTACAATTGATTTTCAAGTGTACTTCCCAATCTGAATGTTATTTTCTAAATATAGCTGGTCAATTCTCACATTTCAAGATTTGTCTTAATTCCAAATATGAATAGATTTCATTGTGAGTTACTTGAAATGCTCTATTTTGATTTAATAAACATTTTCAGCATTTTTGTGTTTATTTTCTGTTTAAACTGAGAAGTACAGTATGCCATCCTCCCATATCATATGTCCAAACAATTTATTTGCACTCTGTTTAAAGTCTCTGTAGAGATTGTGTGCCATCTTTTTTTTCAGGTTGCATCAAGCCTTATTCTTGATTAGGCATTATTCAGTGGAGATGTTATTTAACATCACCGTAACATGGACCCTATGACTACACTACATGTGTTTTAYGGTGTTCTATTTCAGACTGCTTGTGATCTAATCTCTTTAACTCAATGCCTTTAGCAGCTGAAGCACATTCAATGTGCTCCTGGACAGCATCTTCCAGTCCAGCTTCATGCATAAGGAATTCACTTTGTGCACTCTCAGATCACTCTGTGATGTAAACAGATGTGAGGAGAATTGGAAATTCTCTTCAAAAGTGCATGCCTGGTCTGAAATAAACATTAATGTACAAATATCCTATGAAAGGAGATTCCCAAGTGTAATTTTTTGTTAAGCAAGAGAAAAATATCTTTGTAAAATGTCCAAGGGAAATTAAAAATGAGATTTATGTTTTTATTCATTTATGAAACACATAATTTAGTGTGAAGGGGGCTAACTGTGTTGCAATATAGAACAATGAGGCCATTTTCAGTTGAAAACAAGGATTAGTAATTGCTGTARGTATGTATAAGCTAATGTGTGAATTCTACAACGTATTATAGGAAAGGTAATTAATGTAGTCAAGGTTGTGATCAGTGGCACAAAGACCAAGTGAAGATTAATCATCAGTGGTGACTCCCAGGGGTCAAGAGACATGGACATGTTAGAGTGTGTTCAGTGAAGGGCCATGAAGATGATTAGGTGATTTGGAGAATTTGACATATGAAGAAGATGTTGAGAGAAGTGGGCTTGCTCAGCCTCAACTAGAGAAGGCCTAGGGGGAATTGGTGGATCTTAGCAATGGATCTCAGTCAGCAATAACTGACTGAGGGCAGGAATAGAAAGATGACAGAGCCAGGCTCTTATTGGTGCCCATTGACAGTACATGCAGCTATGGGAACAAAATGAAATATGGAAAATTACATTTAAACATAAGATTTTTTTTTTTTTTTTTTACTCTAAGGGGGATTGAACATTGGAACAGGTTGCTTAGAGAGTTGTGCAGTCTCCATTCTTAGAGATACTCAAAATCTAACTGGACATGACCCTGAGAAACCTGCTGTAGCTGRTGTTGCTTTGAATAGGGGGGTGGACTAGGCAGTCTCCAGACACCACTTCCAACATCATCCAATCTGTGCTTTTGTGATTCACTAAGTGCTTTCTTTCCTTTGTATCAAAAGAGAAAAAATTTGGATGTGTTTGCATTCTTGCAGAGCACAGTGTCCAGGAATTGTAACTTCTACCTAAGGGTGAGTGAAATTCAAGACACCTGAGAGTGTATTTTCCAAGAAAATTATTTACAGTGTAGGTACCTTAGCTAACGCTGCAGTGAGATGTGTCTCTGTTCGTAAAAGCTTACTATGTGATGCATTGATGTTAAAAGCACTACTTTAAAACGGGGCTTTCAGCTCATTTCTTTTAATACCTGTTGCTTTTGAATTTGCAGTGACTGTAATGTTTTTGAAAACTGTCTTTTACTTGTTTGAAGTAATCTAAATTCTATTATTTACTTGCATTTGTGATGTTTAGTAGTCTTCCAATGGTCAGAGAAATCCTGTCCGTAACAACTACTATTATTTATATTTTTTAATATATTTTCATTAGCTTTCACTACAGCAGCCTATAACTTGCAGCACTATGTGAGTACCCACTTTATACTAGTACATAACTAAAGTGTCTGAAAGGTGCCTTTCTTTAAAGTTACTATATACACAAGCTATCATTCTAAACATAACCTCTTGCTCCATGCACTTCTCTTCTCAGTAGCGTTTCTCTCTCAAATGTTGCCTGAAAACCTTATCACAAAAGCCAGCAGCAAAGACAACCAAAAGTTAGAGCTTTTTAATGAAGCACTAGGGTATACTGGAATGGACTGTAGAAAGTCTAAATGATAACTATTGATTATTACATTTTGCTTTTTACACTTCAAGTTTCTAATAAGTCAAGTACAGAAAAAACAGTTGTACAAGTATTCACAGTAGGTGATAGAAAAGAGGCCTAACCGTGACTGAAGTAAATTAATTAGAAGATATATCGATACACTTACTAATATCAGCCCTACAAGTTATCCACAAGTTATTCACAGAAGGTTCTGAAAACTGATTTTAATGTTGCACTTGTATGTGATTTACTACTGTTGGATGTAGCCTAGAAGATTTGAAAGCATACGTTGCTTTGTTTAGATATCTAAGCAGTTTTGCTCAACTTGAGGCAAATTCTCACATGGCCAATACTGCCATTGGGAAAAAAATGCTTGCAGGCATAACATTTTAGAAGGAYCTTTTTTGTGAAAAAGATAATATAGAATTCGCTGAAGAAGAGATAGAAATATGATGCAAATAGTAGAAACATTTTATAAGTAATTGTTTTTTAAAATTCAGATTAATTTTTTATCTTATGTAGAATGATCTAAATGTAATAGTCATTATTACCTTTTTAGTTATGTTTCAGAATATTACACTTGCTTATTGGCATATTAAAACCAATATGATGTCAGGGGAGATTTGCCTCCGTTATTCCCCAATAGAAAGCCTCTGTTTTCAGTCACACCCATGTATCTATATAGCCATTTAAACAGACACAGAGAACAGAATTTTCTGCTAGATTTGTTAAATAAGACCAACTTTTATACAACTTTTATACAGATTCTTTAATATAAGCCTATTCCTAATATGTGTTAATTTGGACAATGGATGATTCATGAAATAACACCTTAATTATTTTAAAAAGAGACTTGACATCTTATTTTTCATTTTCATGGCTGCTACTTTTGTACCCCATGTTCAAATTTAACCTTTCAGAAAATATTACTATACAGAGACTATAAAACTAGAAAAAAGCAGTAGGCTTGCCCTGAAAAGGAAATCTCGCCACGATGTATGCATCGCTGGTTTTATCTATAAGAATTGGCAAAATCACGCTATGGTTGCCTGCCTGACACTTTACTCATTGCGTCCTGCTGGTTTTCCTGGAGGTGGAGGATTGCACTGGGCACTGGGAAGGTTGCTGTGGTTTCTTCAGCCTTGCTGCTCTTGGGCTGCCAGGCTGGCGAGGTGGGTGCCTGACACACACTGGGAAGAAGCCGGCAAGTCTTCTCAGGATCTCCACTGCAATGGGGTTCCTAGGGGTCTGGAAAAGARCCTATTGTCCCATCTTGAAAAATAAAAGTTGATGAGACTGCAGATGAATTACAGAGCACATGCCGATTAAAAACCTTCAATCTAAGTGTTGTACATTACCAGCAAACCAGTGATAATCAACCCCTAGTCCTATTCCCTTTCCTATTTTACAGGCTTTTCAAAATTAGGAGAAAAACACTGAAGCATTCAGTTGCACTTAGTTATTTTGAGACATCTTTTTTTTTCCTTGTAAATCTGAACTTGGAATTAGAGATGGACGTGATTCAAAATCCTATACCTGGGACTGAGACCATGATGAGTATCAAAAGTAAATATGGATTCCAAGTTAGCAGCTGTGCTCTATAAGATATATTTGAAAAATTCTATGAAATAAATTTTAAATTAAAATATCTTCCCTTGAAGGTAAAGACATAGTTTTTGTCTGGTTTTTTAGTTTGTTTGTTTCTGGTTTGTCTTCTTTTCTCAGCAGATTAGTTACTCCATTTTTAAACCCCTCCTCAGAAATGCGTATATTCTTCTTTGGGCAAAGAAGAATGGGATGTAAATCCCTTCCTATTCTATGCATTTATTTTTTAAATTGATCCCTGGAKTCGAACACAATCATTCAGAGTGCACTCTTCTTTCTCTGAGGGTGTCAACCTCTGGTCAGTTAGACACTAAAAGACTGGAAAAGAAGGGCACCTTACATCATCTAAATCTAACCTCTTTTAGTTTAAAACCACTGCCCCTTGTCTTATCACCACAGGCCCTACTACAAAGTCTGTCCCCATCTTTCTTACAAGCCCCCTTTAAGTACTGATAGGCTGCAATAAGGTCTCCCCGAAGCCTTCTCTCCTCCAGGCTGAACAACCCCAACTCTCTCAGCCTTTCTTCATARGAGAGACCTTCCATCCCCCTGGTCATTTTCGTGGCCCTCCTCTGGACCTGCTCCAACAGGTCCATGTCTGTCTTGTGCTGAGGCTCCAGAGCTGGACGCAGTACTGCAGGTGGGGTCTCACCAGAGCAGAGTAGAGGGGCAGAATCACCTCCCTCAACCTGCTGGCCACGCTGCTTGTGATGCAGCCCATGGGACGGTTGGCCTGCGACAACATTGTCGGCTCATGTCCAGCTTTTCATCCAATACCCCCAAGTCCTTCTTGGCAGGGCTGCTCTCCATCCATTCATCACCTGACCTGTACTTACACTGGGGATTGCCCTGACCCAAATGCCAGCACCTGATACTCTTCTGGCAGTGGATCCTTTTCCATAGCCTAAAACTTTATGTAAATGTAGAAAACATACAAAAAAAAAAAAAAAAAAAAATGTGCCATAGTGATAACCTTATATTCTGATAAAGAGGGTGTAACCACTTGGCTGTGTAACCACTTGGCTATATTTTACCTCAAGGGAATCTAAAAAGTCATAGTTTGCATGTAAAACACATGCTGTAATGTCCTGTGCCTGAATCTTCAACACCCATTTACTTGGCCATAAGTCTACTAGCAATGTTTTGGTCACCTGGTGCTGTTATATCAATTCTACTAAATTGTAATACTTGGGAACTCTGGGGAAGTATGATACTGGCTGTAGTACTCAATGGTGTGCACTGGACATGAAAATAAGCAAAAAGTATGAGTCAAATCCTCCTCACCTGACCTCTCTGACGAGGAGCAGGAGGCACACGGTTCTGATTTACTCCATGTTTTTCCTACTACATATATATGAACATATAATTTATCTGTTTGAGTTAATGAGAGTGTAAATTTTTTGGTATTGTAATTATCACTATATATATAATTATGTATAATTATGTAAATAGCTATACTTTACTATACAGATAGCTAAACATATAACCATGTGTACTATACATGTCGTTTTCCCATATTCTACCTATATTGTTCATGTTGTGCTATACTTAAAGTGTGTCTGTTATTAGGCTGAGGAACACTGGATATAGTAAAAAATGATAGTTAAATTATAATATAAAAGCTCTGAAAATGAGAAGTGCCAGTGACATTCCAATAAATGTGTATAATTTAATAAATTCTAGAAACCCAATTGTAGCTCTATCTAGCAGTTGTATGACTGCATTAAATAGTCTTATGCTTATTCTTTCTGATCACACAAACTTAAGACAATTGGGCTGTCACATGAAGGAAAAAGTAAACCATGTTGGTTATGTGGTGGATTGGCTGGTTTTCAGATGGGGTGTAAAACAAGAACCTTGTTTTATAACTTTCAAAGCTCTTATGGCACTTTATGAGGTGTAGGTTCATGTCAAAATGCCAAAATTGGACAAATAAATATTGTARATCTCATTTCTCTGAGACTATCAGTTCACATTGCAGCTTCTAATTAAAAAGAAACCCTATACCTTTACGTGCCTTGAAAGGTGTATCCTTTGAATGAAGGCGATAAAAATCTTGTACGTCTTCTGCCTTGTAAAACTCAGTTGGTTTAGTTTAAATTTAGTARTTAATATTTATAATTCTCTTGGAGATTCTTTGATTAAATGTGCCATGCAGTAGCAACCAACTGCCATTGCTGAAATTGTTCTCTTTTAATTTGGCAAATAACATTCTTCTTTAGTTTTTCATTTAGAAAAAGCCAATGTAGATGAGGTACGCTTGACTTCTTGACATTAGAGATATCAGTCATGTCATCTATGTCACCATTAAGAGCTCACTAGAAAGATTACTAGATAGCACTTTATTGATATCTATYGGTAAAACAGAAAAATCAGGCAATTAGAGGTGAGGTACAGTGAAGACAATTATGTTTGTTCACATCTATCTCAGAGCAGGTGGTACATGAAGGCATTTGAACTTCAGTGCTGTTATAACAGGTGAAGAAAAGTGGTAGAGAAGCAAGGAGGATCCCTGAATAATCCTGCGGCCGCAGGAACCCTCACATTCAATGAGGTACTGCAGACACCATACGAGGAAAGTTACTTTATCAGTAGATCTCCTTAGCCAGCTTGAGTTATTTTCCCGCATTGGACCTCAGAGGTTGACATCTTCTTGATTCATGCTATGGCGACATAGATTTAACCACAGTCCAGCTTCTAGAGAATACGTTCTATTAAAATGCAGCAGTATAGCAATGAAACAGATTGGATTTGGGCCCTAACTGGCTCCTTGGCCCCAAGCTGTCTAAGCATTAATATACAAACATATGAAATCAAAGTTAACAAATGGGGCAATCAGGTAGAATATGGCAACTTATAAATAAACATCAGCAAAGCTCCTGAAGAAAACACTACCCATGAATAGCTAACAGACATAATGTTTTAAGAAAGAGCAGAAGTATAAAGTTGCCAGACAGAATCATTCAAAAGTCACCATAATTTGCCTCTTATGCATATGTATTAAGTATTATATGAAATTTATGAATTTACACAATTTTCCCCCACAATCCCATATCATTAAGTATATGGAATGGATGGTGTTTGCTTAATGAGCAGCTATTCAAGATTTTGTTTCCCCCATGTAGCCCCAGGCTTTATTTATTATGGGAAAGTTAAATCTGCTCTAAAGGCAGAATTATTAATTTTCTCATCGTCTAAGCCACTCTCCAAAGAAGCACCTGAATGCTTTACAGACATAGAGTTTGACACTATCCTGTCAGGTTTTTAATCCATTGTCTACTTTTAGATGGTCTTGAGAAGACTTCTCTAGAACAAAAGTACTATTATAGTTTCAATTTTACATGACAAATTACCAAAACAAGAGAGACTGTACAAATTTTCATTTTTTATAATGAAAAGTAGAAAAATCTGRAAAGTTGAGGTACATGAGGTCATTCCCTTAGGAAAATACTTCTCAGGGAATGAAGCAAGTGTCAGACATTTGAAAAAAGGAAATGCAATCAATCTTCCCATTGATTTATATTTATCCTTATCTAATTCTGTACATAATTTAAATTTTAATCCATCTACCATCTACTGCTACAATTTCCATCCACTGGAAATTAAAATCCAGTTGTTTACCTCATGCTGAATTATTCTATTTACAGATACTTTGTTTATGATTAATCAGAAATTGCAATTGAGTGAGCTAGGTATAGTCATTAATAATGCACATCGATGGAGCCCACTAAACCCAGCCCACAGATTTTAATGACMTCAAGCTCCCTCACTGTGTTTGTGCAGATATTTTGCTTCCAAACAACGGGGTTTTTTTACCTCACTTCCTACTCAACCCTGTAACTGGCTACTCAATTCCTAATTAGTTGCTACGGGCATTTTTTTCTCTCTGTGTGAACATAAGCACTGGCTGGTTCCAAGCAAGGAACTGAAGAATTACATCTATTTACGGGCAGTATATATTTCGTATCACCCCCGGGAAAGAATTAATTTGCAACACACAGGCAATCATTTTTGTCAAGTGGCCTTATTATGATTATTATTTGTTGTATACTACTCTTGACACATTTATGCTAAGATCTGGGCCTACCTAAATGACCTTGCAGTACACAGGATCTCTCCACACCCAGAGAGGAAGGTCCTTTTTCTTTTTGATGTGTGGTTTGGATATTTCTGAACAATTAATTATGGGCATCTACATTTTCTACCTTTACTCTGCAGAGAAACTTCTGGTTTTATCAATAAAGTTYAGGCATTTAACTAGAACAAATTAGAAATTTGTTTGGTAATTGAATGTTTTTATTGTAGTTTTGGTAAGCTYACTAAGGATCAGTTTTATTTTGTAAGTTCTTAATTAATATTGCTTTTATTTTATTAAGAGTTGGTAAAAAAATAATGATTTGTTTCTGGCTAACAACAGAAAACCACTGCCAAAAATAATAGAAGAATATTAAATACAGGAAAAACAAGGATGTAGACAGTAGAATGACTTTTGAATTCTGAGTTTCTACTACAGCCAGTTGGTTTCAGTGAAGTTACTGATTTCAAAAGGTCTTGACCGGTATCCTAAAAACTTGTCAACAGTACAGTCTAAAACTGCAAATATGAATATGAAAATAATAAAGGAGTTGGAAGAAACTTTGTGCACATTAATGTACTTAAAGGAAACTATGCTTCTACTTATGACCTTAGCCAGCATAAAAATTCATGTATATTTATAGCACTTTAGAAATCATGCCCCCTTAGTGGCAGCAAGGCTCAATGGGAGAATTCACGGTGTAATAACATAATGTGCTAATAGCAACATCTATACCTGGCTGAGTCTGCTAATTGTGTCCCTCTGGATATGGGGGCCTCATTTGAACACATTCAAATTGTCCTAGACTGCATATGCCTGGAGCTATTCCAAGCTCATTCCACTTCATATATGTTCTAAAAATAAACTCAGAGTATTGCACTTCATTCATTTAAAAGCACTTACATGTGGTATGCTTAGTTTGGGRATTTAGTAATGTGAAATACTACAGGTACAGTGTAGTTGCTTTCCAGATAGCTTCTAGGTACAATTCAGGAATGAGGCAATTAACTAGCAATATAATTATGCTGAGTACATTCACAGTGCAGTGAAACCTTCCTTAAAAACACACATAATCCAGATGACCTCAGTGTCTTAGTATGGTGGACCTTACTGTCCTGTGATGTCTATCTCACATGAAGAACATACGTAGGAATAGGTTACTGCTATTGCTAACATCTCATTTCTCTGCATTCGTAGCAATGTCTTGACGCTACTAGCTAAGTAGTTGTACTCCACTTGGCATATTAAGCTTACATATATTAAGAAGGAGTTCTGAGACAAAAGGTAACAGGTGACTACAAGAAACAGAGAGGAACAGCTCTGGATRCGGGAGGGACTGCTCTATGTCATCAGTTGCAGTGACAGCACACCGGCAACACAGCCATTACTTTTAAGAAGCATAGTTTTCATATCAGTGATTTCTATGGCTTTTGATTTAACATGTGTAAAAACAGCATACAGTATAGTGGGCTTCAGTAGCTGAATGGTTAAAGTGCTTGAAAYTTCATCTAAAGTATTGCTTAATAGAAATATTGCAGTGGTTCCCAAACATTTTTGTTAACTATTCCCCAAAACAGATGAATTCCTTAAAATCCTCTTTGGACAGATTCTCCCTTTTTCTCACACTTGGGAAACCATTTATGAAGTAACAGGGAAACATCAATCTTATCAAACCAGATAGGCAGAGGTACACACAATGCACTCTGATACACAGAGATAACACAGGCTCAAGAGGTGTGATGTTGGACATCTATGGCTCTGAACTGTGGAATTTCCAGCTTGAAAAGTAACAGTTTCCAGTTCTTCCAAGAAACTGGAGGAAAAGAGATTGAAAAGGGAAAAAATAGGAAGAGGGAAAAAAAAAAAAAAAGAAAATCTGTAATAAAAATTGCTTCTTCTGCCTTAATACATAAAAAGTTGAGTTTCCTATCAGTTGCACAGGTGCAAATCTCATCTGTTCCTGAAATTGCAGGACTGTAACTGACAGCAAAATTCAGTCCAGCAAAAAATTTTGTATAACTTGCCATCTTACAACAAGCACTGTCCTTTAGAAACAACTCTTTGAAACTGAATGTGCTCTTGCTTCCTTTTATCAGAGAACAGCAGCCTGCCAGAGCTCTCTGCAGTTTCCCAGGGGTGCCTGCAGACATTACAAGTCATGAGCAGGTCAAGGCACATTAAAACATGAGAAAATCCCGGACAAATCACACCCAGAATTTACCTTTAATTGTCCTCTTCAGGCAAATATTCTGGCATAAATTCAACTTCATGCACACCTGCCAGCAAGTTTGTAGAGTAAAAAATAAATCTTTTTCAGAGATGAATAGTAAATCCAAATAAGATAAGATAGCCTGGAAGTACAGTCATATCAAGAATTTCTTAGTATTGCTGCTTATGGGGAGGAATATACAAACAGAAACTGAAATACTACTTAGAAGGGGAAGAAGTAGGACCATGCAACAGTTAAGGCTATTTTTATAAGTGTTTAATATTTTGTTTTTGTAAGCCTTAATTYGCCTGGGCATATTTAAATGGGCCTGTTTCTGTGCAGCCTTTACAAATTGTGTCGACTTGTAACATTTTCAAAAATGTTTAGGCAGTATAAGACCCTCATTTTTGAAACAGACTTAAGCTCAGATTTATTAAAAATGCATAGATGCCTAAAGGATCATCAATGAATTTTTGACAGGAACATTCCTTTGAGGTCATTAGTGTAAATGACAGTATGAAAGAGCATTCACAAAAGCTAACTTCAGCCTAGCAAAGCTCATTTCCCCAGCCACCCTGCATAGTCAGTGGGAAAGAAAACTCCTCCAGAGAGTTATTAGGAATAAGCGATGTGTCTGTGTTAAGGGACGCAGCGAGTACGCCCAGCCTCTGTTCTGGGGTGAGACCAGGCACCCCGCTCCATTCCTCAATTTTCCTGGGAAAAAAACACAATTCAATGCGTTGAAAGGCCCCAGGCACTCAAAAGGAGAAGGGAACCAGGCTGGAGGCTTGGGATAGGTGAAAAATACTTTAGATTATGAATGCTGACAGGTGGTAGATAATTGTGTGTACATGTGAGTGTCTGAAACCAAATGTTTGAACTCCCAATCACAAGCCTACTGACTGCTACCTACAACTAGTACAGGCTGGTTGTGAATTTTGRTAACACCTGGAACCAGAAAGAAGTGACACACACTCAATCATTTAGTTAGCAAGAGACATGAGGCAGGACCACCGGTTAGAAGACTGATCACATGTTGTGCTTCTGCATGTTCAAATGGAGAAAAACAGGCTAGAAAGTGGGGAGAAAATTCCAGCAACGGAGAAGAGTCTAGAAATGCACCAACAAACACACTACGATGCCTGAGATCGGTAGCTGTGGGCAGCTTCACGTCACACAGCTGACATGACTCTGCCCAACTTTCCCAGCAATGGGAAGTCAAGRCTTGAGTGAATGTGGCTTTGGAAAGTGTGTGAGTGTGTGAAATAATCAAGAAGCRTAAAAGCCATAAGTTTGGAAGGTCTTAAATACATCCCAGTATTCAAATCCATACAGGTTGTCATTCATTCTGTCTCACCCATGACAAGGGTTCACCATGAATAACCGTGCAGGATAAACAGGCCTTACATCGTCTTCTGAAAAATGTTTACAGTCTTGATCAGTGACAAGGGCGCCCRGCAAAGTCAGTCTTTGCTCTGCATGCAGAGGACAGAGGGGGAATCTCAAAGCCCATAATGCTAAGAAATGTAAGCTAGATTCATAAAAATGTTTGGAACACAGTTTGAAGTGGTGTTAGGTCTAGTTTTGACATTGGCATAACTGAATACATTTCTATCATCATTTTGGTTAGTGGTACTTTTTCGAGTTTACTTGCATTCTGCTGCAGAAAAAAAAATCAGTCAATTGAGGCTGTTTGGACTAGAAATCAGACAGATGCAACAGGAACAGTTTCAGTTTCACATTCTTGTGAGGTTTTTGGGTTTTGTTTTGTTTTGAGGTTGTCCCACTATGGCTTTTACTTAAAGCTTGCCAGGTTAAATTACCCTAAAACCAAACTGCTGTAAAAGAAAGGAGCAGATCTTGAGATTCAAAACTATGGACTTCTGAACAACTCTGTTGCTCTCTCTAGCTTATCCTCTGAGATTTCCACCCTCTGCATGGTTTCCATAATTGCAGTGTTCAATCATCTCATAGACATTATTTCACTGTCTTATTGACTGAAATTATGCCTCCTATTCACTTCTGAAAATGGTTCCGATTTTGATTCATACAATTCAGACACTTCACAACAGTAGCAGCAAGAGAAGCACATTGTAATTATTTTGCAAACCCTTTGTGGCTGGTGTCATTTTATCTCTCATCCCTGCATGCTCTTTTTGTACATATACATCCCATAATATGCACTTGGTGCATTAGAAACAGGGAAACAACTATGGAATGGGGGTCATGTTAAAGTCATCTGTTTTGACCTAAGTGTTTTGTTATCACCAAAAACACTTAACTGAAGTTTTTAATTTTGTCAGTCATTCATTTGGGGTTAGACCCTCTCAGCTGCAGTGGGTTTATGCCTGACGCAGTTCAGAGGTGGAAAATGAGGTGCAAACTCACTCAGAACTGACTGCTATTCCAGTTTTACCCTCCTGGCATGCTTTCTCTCTTCCATTTAGGAAAGAAGATGTACTTTAAATTAACAATTTAGCTTTATGCCACATAAAAATGCATATGTTAAGTCACATGTCTTGTATGGCTAAAAAGGAGCTAGAAAACACTTGAGAAATTATGAAACTTGCTAAGTAGACCTATAACTTCCAGGACAAATACTGGTATTTAAATGATCCAGGGAAGGTAAGTCCAAGTAGCTTGATCCAGGGTCTCAGAAAGCTAACCAAAAGCTTTTTCTAGTTCTTAGATTGAACTCTGATTGAACTTAGACCTATTCCTTCCCCAGCATCTTTAAAGAATGACTGACTCCTGCTTTTCACATACTAAGTTGCTATYCCTTCTTCCAACTTTTTTTTTTTGCTGCATTTAAAAAAACTCAACTTTATATTTTTCTAGCAAGACATGTTTTCTATCACTCTTACGTGTTTCTTTCCTCTAGGATGTATTATTCATTTACATATTTTTTAAAGTTGCCAGAATTAGACACATATTACAGTAATTGTCTAACCAGYTCCTAAAGAATAGATGTGGTACCTTTTCCACACCCTACCCCAGTATTAGATTTTTATTCACCCAGAACAAGTTTTTTCCTTTTGGCAAAAGCATTATAACACTGACTCTACCTATCTGCTTTAAGGTCCAGATGCTTTTTTTCTATATTATATGGCCTTCTCTGTTTTATATTTGTATATCTTTTTTCTCCTTCGTAGTGGAAAGATTTTAGTTGTTTGTTAATTCAATTTTCTTGATTTTGGACCCCATCTCTTAAGTGGCCAAGTTTATTTTTAACCTCTGTCCCTTTCTTCTGATGTCCTTTATATGAAATAATGTCAAAATATTTCACAGGGTGGAGAGAAATCTTCTACATAAAAGCTGACTGACATAGTGTATATACCCACTTTGCTACCCAGATGTAACTAGTGTTCCTCAAGGGAATTCCCAGTAGTGGATGAACATAGACATAACATACAGGCACACACATGATGTTTATAATCTCAGACCACTTTTTAAGCCCAATGGAAGTTAGCTCTAGTTCTAATCATCGCTCTGCTTTATGGGTMGTTTGTGTGGGTTATGTGCTTACACTGTGCAGAAAACACCTTTCTGTCACAACTAACAAATGCCATACTTATGGCTGCTGTGTCTGATATCCTTGTTATGAACATTATTACATGCATATTTTGGCTTGACTTTGGTGTAACCATGTTGATAAGTTCTCTCTGTCGAGTCATTTATTTGCTTTATTTGTCTTGTTTATGCCAGTTTTAATTTCAGGTTATGGTGGCAACAGCTTGTACTGTCTGAGGCTTTACAACATCTAGTGCTTGCTTATATAGTGGGAGTGGGGGAAGCTAAATACTCAGAGGTAAAACACTGTCACACAGAGGTTCATCTTCTAGCTCTGCAGTGCTATGAGTGGGAGAGTCAATATAGGCATAGGCATAGACATAGGCATAGGCATAGATTGCCATCACCACCAAGAGCTGTCTAAAAATARAAGATGTTAAGCTAGTAATGCTGCATGTATAACTACTCTTTGTAATAAGAAAAGGCAAAACCAGCATGTGGCAATATGTGGTCATATGGACAATATAATTGGTCCAAGGTTGATTTAAATTTAAGCTCAAAGTCAAAAGCATTAAACATATCTGTTGTAAAAAATAAATTAGCACATATCTGAAATGTTTTATCCTGACCTGATGCAGATAGAATACATCCATTGATTTTACTGGAAAAAATCCAACTCATATCACTTGAGGAATCTGCCCTCTCATTGGCACTGAAGATTTGAGAGGCATTGATGCCTACTGAAATTAATGGGAATTGCTGATGTTCTTGGAAACAAACCCTGTAGAGCTGTATTATTTTAACTTGCTACTTTTTTTCTTTTTAATGTGTTAGCTATTCTATTATAAGGTCCAGCAGAAGGACAATATCCTGCAATACAGCAAAATTTCACCTTTTTGTGACAACCACTTTAGTGACAACCACTTTTCCTTTGAGAAAGTTATTCTACAATGTATTGAACAAGATATAACCACTTTCAGTGAACTGACAATGACATTGTGAAGTATCATCAGAAAGATATTTTTTGACATTGCCATTTATAGTATTTGATGTATGTTCTGAAAGCATCTGGTTTTATCAAAGTTGAAAAAAAACTTCCTAGAATTTTTTTCCAGAAGAGAATGTTATGACCAGTAATAAAATATTCTCTTAAAGTTTCTTAAAGTAATACATTTGCATATATTTCAATGTTAATCAATATCTAGCTTTTGGGAAGAGAAACACTGAACAGAGAAGAAAATCACTGAGCACTATTTTTGTTTCAATGTGTAGACACAGTTGTCAGTGAGCAGAGCACGACTTTCCAGCGGATGCATCAGTCCATTATGTGGCTTTTTAGAGAGACACTTCAGGAACAGATACCCAGACATCAGCCTCTTCCAGTCTCCTTGGCAGAAACATTGCTGAAGGTGACCAAATAGCTATTCCAACTCTGGTACACAGTGGTGTCAGCTCAGCTTAGCTCTTACCACAGGCACAGGCTRATACAGTTGTAAAAAAATGGCTTCTTCCATTTAAGGCAAAATCCATTCTCCTCTGATCAGCAGCAAGGCTCCGGAGTAGTTAGTGCTCATCAGACCTTTGAGTTTTAGAGGTAAAGACCTTTCTCTGGCCTTATGCAGCTTATCTTGGATTCCATATATTAGTACTTAAAAGTCCATTAATCCTAACTGAACGTGCTTTACTAGAAACTTTGAAGTAAAAAGGCAGGGTAACTGCTGAACAAAACAGAGGGTATCCACTTCTTACCTGATATTCCCCCTGACATTTCAGTATCCAGCCTCTCTCAAACAGTGCAGCTGCAGCAGCAGAGATAGGGAGATATAGAGTGACTGAGTCACCTCTGACATTTATTTTGAGTCTTGAAAACAGTATTATGCATTTACAGTGCAGTCATTTTTCAAATTGAATTTATCCTCGTGGTCTTTTCCAGCTTTCTTCTTATCAGGTGATAAGACTGTTCTGAGTTTTGCGCACATTTATTTTCCAGTCATGCTTCATAACCACTCCATAAGTCTCCCATTCAGGAGCAAGAGTTTTGTCAGGGCACATGGACCACTCCATCTAGCTGTGCCTGTGAATTGCAGGAAAAGGAAGCAAAAGATTCAAGTCACTGATGCTTCAGCAGTCCATCACTGAAGAAAGCAAACATTATTAGTGCATTAAATTTAGCGCAGTGCTGAAATAAGTGTGTATAAAGTATGTGAGGAAATTTCAGCCCACTAATAAAAAAGAAATCATTTGGTTTGCTTTAAATTCCTTCAGATTATCAGTTAGTTTTCACACTGAGMAATTTCCTTCTGTTAATCCAACAGACACTATCAGCAGTAGGCAACTGATTCATCCAACTAGTGTTTTCCTGTAACTGCTCTGAATGAATTCTGCACATCAATTTACAAACAAATTCCAAATATGCAAGGAGAAGGTGCCCCAATGATATGAAACTTTGCACAAAAACATATGAGCTACACAAAATCCATTCTGTATTATGCTTAATATGTTACCTAATATAATACAATAATAATATATTACAACTGCAGAAGTAGCATAAATTCTGATTTCACATGTAAAGAAGCTATGAAAGTCTTATTAAACAAAGAGACTTGCTGTAGTTTGCTAGTGTCTTACCTTATTGATTTTTAACTTTCACTGAATGTCTCAAGTCTTAGAACAAGAATTGTGGTATTGAATTGGTGACAGAGCACTTTCTCAAAATTTCCATCCTTTTTTCTTCCAGTACTATTTTCTATATCAGTTTTCTAATTATTGGTTGTAAATCCACAGCAAACCTTATACCATTTGCTATAACAGCAGTGTGCTATGACAAGAGRTGAAAAACCAGTCATCTGTGTAATATTATGTTACCCACTATAGCATATGCAAATTATACAGTAGGTGAGGCAAATGTATGTACTGTTCGGGCTAATGTTTTATGAACATTTTTGGTGTCTTGATGTTAACATTCAAAACCAATAAATTAAAGGGTGAATATATTTCAAGTCAAATCTCTGGAAAATACCTTTCACCTGAAGAATATTTAATTGCTTGCTTGAACCAAAAACCTTTTATTTATGGATTAAAAACTGAAGTCTGTCTATATTTGTGTAAAGCATGGTATAGATTTTCACTGCTTTAATACATCAACTGAATGTCTCATGTCACTCCTGAAGACGAAGTCCATCCAACTCCTGTAACTGAAGAGCAGAAAGTGCCCCATGCCTCCTCTGCCCCTAGTCAGGTCTCTCAGATAAACTTCAGTTGTTCTTCCTACAAACTGTCTAATCGGCTTTGGGTGGTCAGGAAGAGAAATCAATTAATTTATAAGCTTTTTCTTGCTAAAACAGCTATTTAGAACTCCTGATTATAGCACGTATCACAATATTAATATATTACCTTTGTACAGCACCTTCCATCCCAATGCATTTCACAGGTATACTCCCAGAAATGTACCAAACCTGGAAGACAGAGCAACAATTTTTGCTGAAAGCTGTGGGCATTTTAACGCAGAACACTTACTATTGAGGCCCATATATAGTTCGTGCTTTGCTTCTACTTCATATCCAAAAGATGCTACACCCAATACATCTGCTCAGTCCTACTGCATAAAGGAATAAACTGAAACAAAAATATACAGTCAGCATTTTTCTCTACTTTTTAGCAGGCCCTGTAGGCTGGTTTGAAGAGTGTTAATAGCTTCAGTGGACAGAGKAGATGAACTCTCCCATCTACTGTGTACAAAACAGTCAAGGGGGCACAGGTCCTCTAACATCCTCTGGAATCTCTTTTAATCAGCCTTTCACAGCTTCTTTGCATGTGAGATCAGAACTCTTACTGCTTCTCCTGCGCAGCTGTACTATAATTGTGGATGTTGTATCACTCATATATTTTTGTGCTGGGATTTCTAAGACAGTTTTCTGATTTGAACATCCTTGAGTATACAGATCTAAATCTCAATTCATGTGCGCAAACAGTATGTGTGTTTCACATATTCATCACAAGATTTGGTGGGACAATGATATTTTCTCTACGGGTAGCATAGCTAAAAACGGTTTTCTTTCCTGTGTTAACCCTGGGAGCCCTCCTTGTTTGCGATGACATTCTTACCAGGGATCAGACGGCGGCGAGGAGCACAGTGCCCGATCCGGCTGGCCAGGGCTCGCCCAGTAACTGTCCAGCAGGCTGCTGACAGGCACAATGCACAACGGCTGTACTCTGCCTGGTTTTCCTTCAGGGTGAGCAATTAAACTGGGTCAATATCATCAGTGCAGCTGCCAATTTTGATGCAGTTTGCAGGAAAGAAATTATCATTGAGACCACCATACATGTCTCATTTTAATGTTCCTTGAAAGTCCCCTGTGAACACTGGATTTCATAGCAAAGTCTAAAGGTTTTCCCATCTTATATATAATGACCAGAAGAGTACAGCATTAACCTAGTGGAGCAAGATGAGACAGAAGAGAATTAAGTCCATAATCTAAGGCTTCTGTCTTATTCTTGGACTGCATTTGGGTGTCATACCTAATATTCGACAAGCACTCTTATGTACTTGKTTTGTTTTGTTTTTTTTTCCTGGCTTCTGAAAGAGGACTTTTTGCTACCTATATTCTCCCAAATACCTTCTCAGTCAAACACTCAGAGACACTCATAATGTAAATGTTCTAACTCGAAGTTTTAATAATATACCTTTTTTTCATTATTTAACCCTACATGATTCACAGGTACCATTGGACTTTCAATCACAAAAAACCCACACTGTGCTGGAAATGAAATTATATTAGCTTCTTTTAGACAGGAATATGAAAGTCTGAGTGCTATGGCTCTGATGGCTAATATAGAATAGGCATTGAAACATCCTATGCTACAATCAGGAGGCTGCACTTTCTCTTCAAAATGCTTTTACCACCTTGTGCTTTTCCTAAATCCTTTTGATTAGGTTGTAGGGCAAATGACATGATTTTTATTTTTGTTGTTGGACTATATGAACATAACCAGTTTCTTAATTTATGTTGTTAAACATTTTGTGAGGAAATCGCCTATTGTGTTTTGTTGTGGTTTTCATTAATATAATGTAGTTCAGTTTCCTCTAAGATTAAAATCAAAGATGAATAACTTTGTGCTCAGYTAGAGCACACCATTTGCTAATTCATCTGAGATCAATAATGATTAAATGAATAATTTAGTGAACCACTGTGCACCCTTTTTGGCTGCTTTATTTCCTTCCACAAGCTACACTTGCTATTTGCAATAATATACAGCATTTGGAGAGTTAGGGGAAAAGAAAGACTTTTTTTCTTAGTAAGCAGAAAATGAGTTTGTGTTTTTTTCTTTTGAGTACCTGACTGAAAATCCTTTGGGAATTTAAAGTCTCAATATTATTTTATTTTAAAGCTCTCCTTGAACTTTCTTTTATAGTTTTTGCTTGACGATTGCTTCTATGCTACTCATTAAGATGCTGTGCAAATAAGTGATTATGAACAACATATGTAAGGTTGCCAAACATACACTGTTTTATATATGCATAGTGAGTCTAATACCACCAGAAAGTTGTCAGACAGATTGATCTTTTGTAGCAAGTCCAAAATGCCTGAAAGAAATTATTTGGACTTGAGTGTGCACAAACAATCTGTAAAAAACAGTTAGCCGAGTGACCTAAATTAAGAGGCTTAGGTCTTTCCAGGTTTTTGGGTGTGATTCCTCTGTTCAGAGTCATTTTAATCAGTAAAGACTAAAAAGATCAGTCATCTCTTACATTTTATATCCAATCGCAATCTAAAATGTTTCTTAGCCAAAATCTCATGAGCGATCCAGCAGGTATTCTCAGACCACATGGGAAACATAACAACTAAACCCATTCTCCTCATCCCCATAACCCAGCTCTTTTCTTTTTAGTTTTTATTGAAAATTCCATCAAAGGAGACAAGTACACAGATTTTCATCTATACAAAAGTCACCTCATTGGGTCAAATCATGGAATTGAATAGGAAAGATCTGTCCAATGAAATCCTCTTCCCCAGAGGAGATTAATGTACTGTTTAGGTAGGGCTGTCTCCAGGGGAGTATCGACTGGGAGGTTTTTTACTCAGGAGTGAGTTGAAATTATATTCCCATACTTATGTTCCTATATTTTCTTCTAACAATTAGTCTGTGGGTCAAAAGGGAGGGGGAAGAGAAGGGAGAAAAGGCAAAAAAGTACTATCAATTTTTGAAAGAGCATCAGGTAATGGATGAATGAATGAATGGATGGAGACATTCATTCACACAGCATTTTGGCTGTTCTGAGCTTGTTCTAAGAAAGATATCTCAGAGACCTTCCTGAATAAGTAATTTAGGAAGGTTCCTTGTGGAAATGTCACTTCTTTACTGCTTTTCTTGCAGTTATTTTGATGACTTCTTAAGGGTATATTTTCAGGGTTCAAGAGATGATAATGCAAGTCTCCCAACTTTCRTCCTCACTTTAGAAGAAGAAATATCTTCTAATACTTATGGCTGCAGATAATAACTAGAAAGTGTTTCTTTAATGCACAGAAGCTAAACATCTCTTTTTTAATTGTCACATTTTTAAGGSTAATCCCTTGGGAAATGTGGAAAAGCAACACATCAGGATTACCATTTGGGATGCTATGGTTATTTAAGGCATATGTTGGGACATTTGATAAAAAACACAAAGGAGATTTGGGTCTTTCTGGACCTATAAGTAGGTGAAGGCTGGGTAATATGCCTTAGGACATCCTAGACAGCGCTTGGATCCTACCTTTAGGCAAAAGAACTGAATCCATCACTTAGTGCAATTAGGCCATAGATACGATACGTGAAGGAAAGAATCATCAATGTGGAAAAGAAGTCCTATGTTGGTGCAAATAGCTTTTACAGTTATTGCAAWTTATTCTGTATTAAAATCTGAAAAATTTTATTTGGATCCTACCTTTAGGCAAAAGAACTGAATCCATCACTTAGTGCAATTAGGTTGAAAATTTTCTCTGATCTATTGGATTAACTCCTTAAATTGAGGCATCAAATTTTCCCTCCTTTATAAAAAACTGAGAAATCTGACTGAGGATTGTGTATTTCACTCTGGCAGTGGTATCTAGCACCATAATCCCTGTGTCCCTTCTCTATCTAGGCCATAGATACGATACGTGAAGGAAAGAATCATCAATGTGGAAAAGAAGTCCTATGTTGGTGCAAATAGCTTTTACAGTTATTGCAATTTATTCTGTATTAAAATCTGAAAAATTTGCCTTTTCACAGACAGTTAGCCAGTAGGAGGAACTGGGATCTAGTATCCAACGCTAATGTTATACTTTGTCAGTATTAAGTAGAAGGCTATTGATTTGAACAACAGTGTTGCATGACATGTCATTACCCTGTGTCAGTGAATTAAAGCAAACAAAATACCTGGGAAGAGAAAATTAGTTTGATAATACTGCTGGTAGCCATAACGACATATTGATTACATATTAACACAATAAGATATATAGTTGCATGMAGTATATTAATTTCTACACTGACGTTCATAAATATTTTTAATATTGGGTCTAATTGTCCCATTATACTTCCTGTTTGGTATCACACTATAGGGACTTTTCACCATTGGGGAATTTGGTATAGTCTTTTTTTTCCAYGTCTCTGCATTTGTTTTCTTTTGGTTTACAGAAAAGACAGAACCAAGGTGGCCCTGTAGTTGCTCCTACTGACTACATGCTGAGCAGAACTTGTACCTACAAGGGAGATCTTTCCTTGGGCTATTTATGAACATAACGTGACTCAACTGTGTTACTGGCAAATTATGAGTAAGCGACTTCACTTTAAATTTTACATTACCCTTTTTGTGTCAGTGATATACTCTCTCCTTTGTGTTTACCTATCCATATTAGCCATTTTCAGGTGTAAATCTGAAAATACATTTAATTTCAAAACTGAGGTATGTGGTGAAGTGATGACGAAAAGAGCCCAAGACTTGTTTATGGTGGTGATTTTTTAAAAGTCATTCACTATGCAGCATTTCTTCAGTGTTCTACAGACATCATTTCACATGATTTGCACATAGCAGTATATTTTGGAGGCATTTTCATGTCCCTCAACCAGTTCAGGTTTTTTGGCRCCAGTTTTCTGCGTGAGGAACTCCTTTCACAAACCCAGCGTTTTTCTTTCCCCACTGGCAGCATTGTCAACAACCCTATTTGTCAGCCTGACTGAGGTATTTACAAATTATTTTAGATTTGCACATTAACATGATGCAGAATAACATTTACATCCAGTATCAAGAGATATATTCTTAACACAAACAACATCTAATAAATGCATCAAGGCACTTCTTATGCAGCCCCTGGCAATACAGGTGATGCCAGATAGAACAGCTCCATTGGGGTAACTATAATCTTTTCATCTCTGGTTTAAAAACCTCTATTTCTACTGCCTGCAAATGTCAGATATCTACCCAATACTTACAGATAGATTGATATAGGCAGACRTCATAAGTATCTCATTTATTTAGAGAAAAATGTCAGAGAAATCACTGGGGAAAGAACTCTTACAAATAGTACTAAAACAACAGACTTGAACRACTACAGTGGAAAGATTCCTACATTTGCGTTAAACAAGCTAACYTGGATACCAGAAACAGTCTTTCTGTGCAACATCAAGCTAGGAATAAAGCTAATTTACTTTGCTTCTTAGTAAGATATAGGGAGTATACCAAATTTTCCAGTGTAATGGATTACTATTCAGTTCTCTCACATAACGTTAAGTAGATCATCCCTGCACCAAACTGAAACTACAGTATACACATAACTCAGGAAAGGGATATCTTCCAAGAACTGCTGCTTTCCCCCCCCCCCCCCCCCCCTCCGGTTCTAGTAGTTGATTTAGAAAGAGATAGCATTTTTCACATTTGACCTCCTTGTATCCTAAGACAGACATATGGAATGGTTAAGTGACTATAGCAAATTTTCCCATGGTAAGATCAAATTTGTCACCATATGATAAAAATATTATTTGAGGGGTTTTTTTTGTTATTTAGTGTGAAATAGAGTGAGGACATCGATAGCATTTCATATGCTTTAGCAGTTTAGYAACAGACTCCCTGAAAATTATTGACATAATTTATGCCATAACTCATGACACTGTCACGTATCCTCCATGACAGTTCACCAACACCTGGAAATAGTTGAAAATAATTTGTTTTCTATAGTTTGGTAAGATATGTCCTGAATACAATAACAAGACCTCAACCACTATTTTTTGGGTGCAATGTTACATACAAGGATTACCAAAGGAAAGCTGCATTAGTTTTCAGCTCAACTCTGAGAAGTGAGTGCAAGTTCATTGTAACCTGTAACCTAAAAAAATGAATGTCAATAAAATCAGTATGGCAAACAGAAAGAGATTTTAATCTGATTTTAACYGTCCAGAAATTGAATATCTAGTCTAAATTGCTTTGTGGTTAATGGAGACGGTAAGGTAGCCCAGGAAGGGCAGCATGGATAAGAGTGGTTCCTCACAAACCAAAATATGACATTTAAGGTAGATAGTATGAATCATCCTGTGGAAGTGCCCGTAGAAGTACTTACTGTTTGTGGAAGCTGGATATGAGCATGATTCAATCACCTAAATGTTGGTGTCTAGTGCTGTTCAAAGCACCTTTACAGGGATGTCATTATGTAACTGGATTTACAGGTCATCCAGCAGTAGAAGATCAGACAAGAGAGCTGAGAGCATGTCAGATGTTAGTGAGTGCAAATGATTAGCAAATTGAATCAAGACACTGACTTTTAAAAAGACAAAATTAGAAAAAACATGCCTCAAAGAGTAGAACAGTTCAAAAAGTATCCAACAATATAGTGCCAGAGCTATGCTAAGGTTGTATCTGTTAAACTAGAAAAGGTACAGATCCAGGAGCCAAAATAACAGAGTTGTAYGTTATAAATAAGATATAGTTTAGAATAAATAATGATGGGACAAGCCAATCCACCTCCGCTCTCTTTCTTGCAGATTTTTCTGTAGCAAGTTTGTAAAGGCCTGCAGATGTTTTATTCCATCTCAGGACTCTCAGCTTCAGTGATCAGCCTCATTGAGCACACCTGGACAAATAACAGTACCACAGACGGAAATTTCTTAGTGTTATGACCAAACCAATAAAGAAAGAAAACCTAGCACATGCAAAATGTGGTTTTGTCTTTCCCTCCTTCATGGATCTGTTCCACTTCCTCTCCTCTCCTTCTTCTGCCTCTTCTCTCATTTTTTAATTTGCTTTCTACTCTAACTGCAGACCAACATTTTCCCTCCAGCTCTGTCCAGATCCAGAATGACCTATGCAGGAAAGGGACCTAATTAGAGAAGATACATTATCTCTAGTTAGGAAGATGAGCTAGGATTCTGCTCAGATTTACACAAAGTTTCAAGTGTGCTTACTGACCAGCCCAAGGACCCTGTAATTAAATTACAAAATTTGTTGACTGCTTGTGGTAACAAATCCATTGATTGCTCAAAAATTGTTTTGATTTCAACAATTATTAAAAATAAAAAATTGTCACAAATACAGGAACATCCTCAAGAGTATGACGAACATTTTAGATATTACTAACARTAAGTAATGTTAGGAAATATTTGGGAATAAAATTATGTACTTTTACAGAAACTTTCACCTTATTCATCAAAAATTCTGCAATGATTGGAGAAATAGACTTTGAACGAAGATTTTGCAGAGGAATAAATGCGTGTGAAGAACTAAATCTATTTAGGACCCTACATCCCAATTCTTACTGTTTTCTGGAGATGTAGGCTATTAAGGATAATTCAGAGCATTATAGTTAATTCAGCTATTGAATTAATAGGATTTGGAGACCCTAAACTCTCCAAAATTACTTGAGGAGTTGGAGGAACTGCACTGCTGAATAAATTAAAATATATTGCCTATGACTGTCAAACATGCTTTGTATTTTTACCACTTTTAAAAAGTACAGCATTTGATGGCCTTTCTAACCAGGAATAAACTCAGCCAAAACTTAGTCAAAACTTCAGAATAGGCCAGCCAGTAGTAGAAGTCAGACATCCCTCAGTCTCACCAGGGAATTGACTTTTGCTTGCTAATTGCTTTGGTCTCCTTGATATGGTTCCTGCTGTGCTGCATATAAGCCTGACTGTTATCCTAGAAATGCCTTCTAAATGACTTCCTTATCAGTGACAAATTCTTTTAGCTCCCTGGAGGAGCAAGGAAGAGAGTTGTTTTATCTTCTTTCACTAGGATAYGAAGATTACTACTGCTTTTCCAAAAATTTACACACCAACAGACCAAAAGGGAGATGTTATGGCAGAAGCTTATTTCAATGCTGTTTCCCATGATGAAAATTRTTTATTGTAGATACAACACTGCATCTTACTCAGATTCCTTTGAGTAAAGTCAGGGGCACAAAATGAAGAAAAAAATATTGTAAAAACTGACTGCATGGTATAGATGTCACTAATTCCTTATTTTGCTGTTATTTGTTTAAGGAAATAGGATAGGAACAAAGTTGAAAAGAAAGGCAGTGATGGAAGCAGGTCCAATGAAAAGATGAAAGAGGAAGCTAAAGAGCTTCGAGGAACTTCAGGTGAGGAAATAGACGGAAGAGGAAGAAGTACATTAAACAGTCAACAMGGTCAAAGCAGAAAAAATTTAGTTTAAACTACAAAAATCCTCAGAAGAAAACTGCAGCTGTTCCTCCTTAGCCATCCATTTCTCCCTTTATAGTGTATCTTGCCTTCTTCATTATGCCYGTTCTTAAAACCATTTTAAATATTATCCTAGTCTTTTGCTAATGAAATGATATTTCCTTTACATTTMTTTGCTCCCTGAAACATTTTTGCTCTCCGTGTCCTGGATTCAATCAAAGAAAACCTGTGCAMTCTACTAGATGATCATGGTGTTATATTATTTTTTCACTTCTTTTTTGTTGTAGGAACATCCAAGTTTGAATTCTCCATGAATGATAATGGAGCTCCRACTTTGGAATAGTCTAGTGACACTGCAAAATATGAGTGTCCTGGTTTGATAATTACTGGGAATCTGAAAGCAAAACTTGAGGTTGCACKGAGGGATCAGAAGATGAAGTTTTTAATTGTACTTAAAGTGCAATTGACACTGTGTTACAATATGAATAGAAGTTCTTCCAGATGTATGATGCCTTTCATATTCACCTGTGAGGAAAGATGTTTGATATTTCTCAGCAATGTTTGGTGACTACAAGTCATTTATAGAGCAGAAGAATCTCTTTCCAAATGAGAGGKTTTCAGTGACTTAGCATTGCAGCTAAACTCAAAGGGAGCACTGTGATACTAGGTGGGAACAGTGACAAGAACATAAGACTGGAAGGGATTTACTGAAGCTTCAAACTACATCTCCTTCATGTGCATATGAAATACAGTCCTTTTCACAAACTCCCGCACTATCCAGTTAGACATTTTTGGCTGCACCAAAGGAAATGTCTTTCCTCTTGCAGCATAAATGTATCCATGACAAATGTGTACCTTAGTGTTTTTATGCCAGTGTTGTCCCTTAGCTCAGGTAGTTCTATTCCATCCATGGTCTTTACTTCCTTGATCTGGTAGCCAAACAGTCCTTCCAGCTTCAATCTGCAGCTTGACTTGAAGCGACAATCCCTTATAGCTCTTATTGATAAGGAACTGAGATTAAAAAAGTGAGCAGTACTGATTATCTTCAGCAGAGGTCAGTGGTGCAGTTTATTATGAAATCGATTGTCCCAAAAGTGCACTGAGACTTAGCTTTTCAAAACCACTTACCTAAACCAGGTGGCCTAATGTTCATAACCACTTGGCTTTCAGAGTTGTCAGAGATGAACAGCCACAAATTCAGCACACCAGGTTTACAGATACAATCACCCCTCTTTAGTTAAAAGGGTTTTGGAAGGTTTGATAGCCAAAAAATAGTGGATATTTCTTGCAWGTTCTATTCCTATGGCAGATATCTAAGTTTCCAGACTCACTGGACATGATACTTACAATTTGCTTTCTCTGTGTTCATAAATTACAGCCTGCAAGATTCCACTGTGCTTAGTGTTAATTTATTTGCTATTCTGAGTTTTTGATATTCCATCTCTTCCTGGTGAATKCAAGCTAGGCTTTTGCATAGATTAGATTTAGTTTTATGTCTGATGGTGTGCTGGGGAATAATGCCCACCGGATCACTTCTTTCTGTGTGAGAACCTGAGTGCTGGACAGAATAGCTGTCACGTGCTTCATCCAGGTCTTTTGGTGGGGTCTATATCTGTTCAATGAGCAGAAAGTGATTTTAGGAAAACTATTGTCTTCTAGTCTAAGTTACATATCGAAAGTTGAGTGTTACAAAGTCTTCCTCCTCTGCTCTTGGCTCTTTGAATCACATTTTCTTTCTCAATTACTGAGAAGTCTTCAGTGGACAGCTTTAGATAAAATAGGCAACTATTTGCATAATACATCCAAAAAAGTAATTAGAACATCAGTTTATAGCCTGATTCTAAGATAAAGCACAGGGAATTTGAAACAATGCAATATATTTTGCATTGGTTTTTTTATGCTATTTTTATCAAAGAAATTAAGACAGTTTAGGTTTCATTATAATCACTGCACCAAATACAGAAATAGTAGGTAAATCAGACAAGATTTATATGTCAGTACTCAGATATAAGTATAGGAAATGCAGACCAGATCATCTCTTTGGTCTGAGCAAGGGATCAGAAAATGCAGGTCTTAAGTTTTCCTTGCAGCCTTAAGAAATTGTGGTGGGCTGGAGGCTCAGCTCCATGCAGAGAAGTACACAAGCTGCTCCAGGAGGGATTGTGGTGGGGCACTTACTATTATGCTGCCTCAGGATCTTTTGGGCAATGTAAATCTTTTAAGCTTGCTGAGCATAGCCAGAGCAGACAAGCTTCAGGAGTCTAACAGGAAGTAATCTGTTTATACTGTGCATCAAAGAAAATCACAAGTGCCAGAATAACTAGTTCAGAACCCAGATTGCCTTCTGAATTTGGGCCATAAATTTGTGTTCATCTATCAGTTATACATTTCAAAGATAATCCAATTAACTGTAGCATGATAACAGTGTGATACTTTGTAATTATTACACAGATCCAAATAAGAACTGAGTTTGTCCCATAGACCTCAAACACTAGAATTCAACAATGAATATCCTTAATGGTTGTACAAGACAGTGAATTTGTTCCAGTGCAGAAGTGTAATAAAACAACAACATATAACCTCTGCCAGAAAATACGCTGCTCTTATCTAGCACCGTTGATCAGCAGGCATCTAAGCCCCTAACAGGGCATGCAGATATTTCTGTCTGTATTTTACGGGGGGAAAAGGAATTATTTTGTCAAAGTCAAGAAGCAAGCCTATGGTATAAATGGGACATGTTTGTAGATCTGACTCATCAGTCCACAGTCCTGCCATATACAATGTCCTGTAGGCTATGCCAGCTCTGCAAACTAGCTGTTAGACAACAATGACTGCAAGCACCACAGCCAGCGGTTTTTAAGAGAAAAATCTAAATAAAATATATTATAGTAATAAAACCAATTAGCAGCTGTTATCCTGAGGCAACAGTAACGAAGCCCTCACAAAACAGGCCTTTATTAGAAGTAGTAACAGTAATCATAAGTTCAAGTTTAACTAAGTGAGCCATTAAAAGTGGAATGCTGAAATGAACTGAACCAAATTACAAAGTAAAACATGCCTGGGGCAATGAACAGGTTTTTAATTTGTTTAACTTCCATCTCTCTGGTGTCTAGCTCTAAAAAATGATGTGACAAAAGACTCCTCGCTACATTCTAGTCTGAATGCTAAATAAATTAGTAACAGCAGCAGCAACAGTAGTACATGCAGCCTATTCATCTCCCACAGTGCTAACATCACTAGTCCTCTCTGGCTTTGCTCTTTGGTTTTCCATTATTCAGAGAAGAACATAGTCCCTCCAGCCATAAGCAGTCATGGAGACTTTCATACAGTAAAGAGCTACCAGTCCCCATATTCAGTCACTATATGTCATAACAGAAGATTCTAGGCTCAAATCCAGTAAAATCACACTGAAAATTTCTTATACCGACCCTTTTCTGATTTTTTTGTTCTAGTGGGGAGCGCTGCTGTTGTGAACCGCTGGGTGCGTGCCCCCCTCTGCAGGCACATCCAGGCAGACCTGGCATCTCCTGGGCACGGTGCAGGCGTGTGTCATTCAGACTTAGGGCTGCTCTAGGATGTTCTCAGAAACCGTGACCCCAAAATCAGAATGGAAAAGAACACCAAATTAGATTAAAGCCACATTTTAAAACTCCTACAGAATTTGTATTTTAGCTTTCTCTGAGATAAAACGGTTGTTATTTTGCAGTATAGTCATAACAGAACCGTTGTTTTGTTCATATTTACTTCCCTGATTTTAATTCAAGACTGGACTTAGCTCCTATAATCCTGTTTTCTTTTTGTGAAAATACATCTTCTTGTGTACCAAAACATTAATGAAAAAAGTACCAGAGAAATAAAGGTAACTACGGTTTTCATATAACATTTATAAGACTACTTTAAATATTGTAAATATTTATTTCCATCACCAGGCATACTGAAGAAAGTTAACTAGAAAAAAATGCCATAATGACTTTCAAGGATCTACTGAAGGCAAAAAATTGCATTTTATAAATCAAATTCCTTAAAAACACTGACTTAGTTTCAAAATAATTTTCTCTACTTATCTACTGAGTTTCTCCTTGCTGTGCTAGAAATTGTACAGTGAGCTTTATATGAACTGAGAAAATGGATCTGTGATTTTTAAGCTAGCAAACCTAAACCAAAATAGTAGTTGCCATTTCAAAAAACCAAAACCCCTGCATCAACAGCTTCTGATGTTAAAAACAATAATCAAAATTTGACCAGTCAAAATCTGGTTATTACAAACATTATTGCAAAATGAGATTTTTTTTATTTTTTACTTGATTTATGAGTCAGTGAGATAGTTTCCTCTTGCGAAGAACTGCATGCTACTCTAAATGTAAATAACTTCTATAAAATCCATTTGTGCCTGGAATACTAGGAGTTACAGAAGCAAAACCTGAAAAAAAAAAAAAAAAGTAGAACTGGTTAGTTTATTAGGACAACCTCATAGTATGAGTGTAAGAAATGCTGTACATTGTGTGATCCAACTGTCCTCCTTCTGGTAGTGGTAAAAACTGGATGCACAGGGAAAAAAATATGAAAAAGGGGCAACTTAGCTATATACCTGCTAGTCTCTGGCAAGCAATAAGGTAAGGTCTTCATGAATCTGATGTTGCATTCAAATTGTCTCGTTGAATAGCTACTACTAGACTTATGATTACCTACTCGCTTTTTTCCAAACCACTAATATCTCTGATCTTCGTAACAAACTGGCAATCAGTTTCACAATTTAAATATATCAGACTATAAAAAGAAGCATAGAAGAAAAATGGAAGGAAAAAAAAATCACCTTTCTCTTTGTTTTACACCTGCAGTGAAGTAATTTTCATGACAGAGCACAATTTTGCAATGGTAGCCAATAGTGACCAATCACAATTGTTGCCAGCAGTGATTAACCATATTCCATTCACTTTCTCTGAACAATTTATAGTTTATAGACAGATTTTAATTTCCTATGTGAATAAATGAGAAGACTGAAGTAAAACCTAAAGATTCACACATGCTGCATCCACACTGCAAAATTCATCCAGCTCAGCTTGGTCAGGATAGCCTGTACTCACTCTTCATCTGCACATGGTCACCCTCCCTTGAGTAGATTGGCCATATCCACACTACACAATATTTGACTCTGGGTGCCATTTAGGCCCCATATGTTGCCCTTGTGATTCTAAGAAGTAATCATTTTTGTGTGTATGGGGGTTGTTTTCAGTTTCAAGTACCAGAAATAGTAAGTGTAAAAATCCTGGGATAGTGTTGGAGTACATTGGAGGGGGGTGAATACAGCCAAATGAGGTGTAGACTCCTCTACTGCCTCATGAGAGCAGTTTCAAGAGTGAACTATATCCAGAACTTCAGCTGGGTTTTTTTATTGGAGCAAACTAACAGGTTCCTCACAAAAAGGAGTTTGGGAATGAAGTAACATTTGTGCTCAATGGACACTGTAGGGAATTAAACCCGACAATGCACTGAGGAGCCACCATTTGCCAATGCAGTTGTACCCACTAAGAATATTTAATTGCTCTTTCCCGTTCACAGGGACACCATAGAGCTTTCTGACATTTCAAGTTATTCAGAGACTCAATCAGTCTGAAAATATCCTACACAGCAAACCCTGAGCTAAAAATGTCCTGCCATGCCCCTCACAAGTCAGGTTTTGTGCCCTACATGATGGCAAGACACCCAAGAAAACACCAGTCTGTGAAGCATGATGTGTTCTCTGTGTTCAAAGAAACCACTGTTGTCATTAGTATTGAAAATTTCCTTGCAGGAAAATCATTCCTGAGKTGGTGAGGACTTTTAAGTTTTGCCTTTTCAGGAAAAGTTCATTGTCTTACCACTGGAAATGACCCTTAAGCTAGAAGAGATATCATTCAATTATGTTGTTTCTTAAGGGACCACTATGTGCATCATCAAAAATTGCCAATCTCTGTCTGTGGGTTGGGGTTTTTTTTTAACATTATATGTGGCAWGCAAAGGCAAGATTTCTATCTTGTAGTTATGACCTTTGTAATGGTAACACATCTGAATAACCACTGTGTGTACATGACAAAGTGGTAGAGTTAGAAGCACTTTTCTTCTGCATACTACATTCACCAAATATTTGAACGGTATAATATTTTCCAGAGCATATAATTTGTACACATTAGAAACTACAGGGAAATATAATTATAAATTTGACATAACAATCTCTGCTTTTGATATGTGCCTACAACTTTTTTAAATTTAGGTCTAAGTATTTAGACAAGAAGTGAATATAAATGAGCTAGCCAGCAGGTGCAAATCAAATGATGAAAAGGCTAATGAGATTTTGATCTTTCTTCTTTCAGTGAAATTAAATTTAATTTTCAGCTGCTCTGAACATACACTTCTATTTACTTATTTGTTTTTAGGAAATTCTGTGAGATCCTGATTATATCAGTAGAAAGGAGGTGAACATRTATGCCAATATTCAAACTGCTATAGTAAAATGTATTTAACACACATGGTTTGAGAATAGAAATTGCCAAAATGGATTTGATCAATACTTATTCTACAATGTTTTTCTATTTCTAATGGCATCCTCTACAAGTTTCTTCAAAGGAAGTTATAAGGTGGACAATAATTTTTCTATACATGAAGTTTCTTCATAACTTCCTCAGTCAATGGTTCACTTATGCCCTGAGGAAGGCCTGTATTTCTTTTCTAAAAATATTATTTTATATCCTATCTAAAGTAACTATGGATGTTCTCATTATCCTTTTAAAGGTTTAATCCTTTTTTAATTCCTGCTAAGCTCTTGCTCTGAATGCTATATTATGACAATGGGTTCTAATAATGTATTATTGTGTCTTTGACTATTTAAAATCTCTCTTAGCCCATGTTTCCAATGTACATTTCACCTGCC
The DNA here is from genome assembly GCA_030449065.1 of Oceanodroma leucorhoa. NCBI lineage: Eukaryota > Metazoa > Chordata > Aves > Procellariiformes > Oceanodroma > Oceanodroma leucorhoa. The sequence continues at coordinate 11,227,050 of JASVER010000018.1, forward strand.
ATTTTTTTGCACTACAGGATTTAACACAAGAGAAACACTAATTTCTTTGAAAGGCATGTTCAGCTAACCTCTTGAGTCTTGCCCATTTAGATATGCATTTTCCTCTTTCTTCCTTTTTAAAATTTTAAAATATTACTATTATTCAAGATTGTTAAAGGACAGGTGGGTTCAGTATTAGCTTGACCAGTGTTTCCTTCCTGACTGTATGATCCTGACTAAATCATTGAGGAGTTTTGACACAGTGACTTATCTGTACAAAGGCAATAATAATATTTTGTACCTTAAAATGCATTCAGCAATTCCCAGTGCGGTAGCTGGGGCTATGTAGGTGCATTCAAAAGATAGCACCACTAGTTTTTATAGGTTTTTGCTTTGGCCAAATATGACTGTTGTAGTTTAACCAAGCAGGCAGCCAAACACCACACAGCTGCTCGCTCACTCCCCCCCCCCCCCCAGTGGGATGAGGGAGAGAATAAAAAAAAAGAAACGTAAAATTCGTGGATTGAGATAAAGACAGTTTAATAGAACAGAAAAGGAAGGGAAAATGATAATAATAATAATGATGATAGAATATACAAAATAAGTGATGCACAATGCAATTGCTCACCACCCACCGACCAATGTCCAGCCAGTTCCCAAGCAGCAGCCACTGCTTCCCAGCCAACTCCCTGCAGCTTATRTACTGATCATGRCATCATATGACATGGAATACCCCGTGAGCCACTTTGGGTCAGCTGTCCTGGCTATGCTCCCTCCCAGCTTCTTGTGCACCTGGCAGAGCATGGGAAGCTGAAAAGTCCTTGACTACTGTAAACACTACCTAGCAACAAATAAAACATCAGTGTGTTATCAACATTCTTCTCATACTAAATCCCAAAAGCACTATACCAGTTACTAGGAAGAAAATTAACTCTATCCCAGCCGAAACCAGGACAAGATTTTATAAGTTTTTGCTTTGGCTAGATTCTTTTTTTTTCTTATTTTAATCCTCACCTATTCACAGTGTTTGTTTTTATATGGTTCCTTGACTGAGGTGTTGAATTTACATGATAATCACTACTATATGGAAACTCAATTATATTAATTAATGAAAAACTTCCTTGTGTTACAATATATGACTATGTACCACACCATCCTGTGTGGTACAGAAATATAGTTGCTTCAGGAAACATTTAGAGTATCAAGAAATTAATTTACATTTCATCTAGTTGACCACTTGACCAGTATATATGTAGGTGCTTCAATGACTTCACCATTACCATTTTATAAAATGCTGAGTCTTCTTTGTTTTCTTTGTTGGGTGATAAGAACTGAAGGCTTCAATGAATTCTTTGCTGAATTTTGTTTGGACAATGGCTATGTTAGCTATTTAATAACAATTTTGACAGCAAATGTAGTTATCATCAAATGACCACTTCAGAAAGAGTTAAAATGGTTATACAGACTAATCATTAATACCATTCAAATTCAACAATAAAGGAATTATCCAGAGGAGGCCAACCTGACACCTCTCCTCTTAACTACTTCTCTTCATGTGAACTACAAATCAGATATTTTAAGAAATATATGAGTAATTTTATGCATGAATTGCATATTTTTTTTCATAGTAAGATTCATATTGAAGAAAAAAGGTCTTTGTTCTCCTAGATAATGTCAAATAGGGCATACTTCTCATTTGGCCTTTTTCTAGTTACAGTGATTTAGTGAAATCATTATTTTAAGTAAAAATTCTTATTAAATACTGCATTTATATTGCAAGGATGACTCCTATCTACACCTTTAAGCAGCTTCATTACACTGTTAGTTCTGCTTTGTCAGTATTTCTGTGTTGAACTGTTCATATGACTAATTAAAATGTGATTCTAAATTCTATTTGTTATTACTTCTATTATCTTTCTTATAACACACCGACATAACATGTTTATGGATTCTGTAAGCTAATCTAATTTAATATTTTGCTCGTAAGTGAAATGCCTTGAATAACAACAGCTGCCCTTGGAATGTTGATTTAAATATATAATAATAATAAACGTGTATATATATTAGTTAGACTGCTAGTTTTTAACTAATTCTAGCCATGTCTCCTTGCTGTCAATCCAGAGAGGCAAATCTTTCCATGGATGACATAGTCAAATGGAGATGTTAATTTGTGTTCAATTAAAGAAAAAGAATTTGGTGTATGGAAATCATATCCATACTATATCCAATTCAAGGACAAAAGGAAAACAAGCATAGAAAGGAAATGTATTTTGTTCTTTCAGGTTGCTCAGGTTATGGAAAAGCAGATATAGTCTTCTTTCTTCCAGGAGAATATAAAATATATTAAGTATACCTTATTTATTGGTTGCATGGCCTTTAGTGTGTGGGCTTTGCATCTCCATCACCCTTAATCCTTTCTACCAGGCATCACTGAGTTCCCTTGTCATTTTTCTCTGTCCTGTTTATATTTCTTCTCTCTTTGCAGGCATCATTGGAATCACAGATTTGAAATTGATATTACAAAATTCAAAGTTAATTTAGACTATATAGTTCCTATCACACACAGTGTCTTCAAATCATGATCCTTTTGACTATTCCTAACTTAGATATTCAGAAACATGGGTAGCTTGCCCAAAGAGGCTTGTAGTTTGGTATGACAGAGAGTAACTCTTCTCTAAAAAGTTAACTGTCCTCAGTTTTAGGTGATAAAGTTTCCTCTTAATAACCCAAAGCRATACACTCTATGATTAAAGGTTGTTTGGCTGTTGGCAGAAAAGCAGTGATTGTGCAAAGCCTTGTAAGAATATTTTGGGTACCTAAGAAACAATTATTTAGTTTTGTCTTCACTTGAACTGAAATATCAGACTTCTCAAAGTCAGTAGAAATCTTTGCACCAAAGTTCCCAGAATATGAACATATTAGAAAGGAAAATCGTTAGATTTAAAAAAAAAACAATAAATCAATCACATTGAAAGGCAGAGAAAACTGAGTTTTCACTGGGATTATGTAGCAGTTTGGTACATATCACAAAGAAGAATCTATTCAGCTGTTATGTTTCTTTTATCTGAAGAATTTTGTTCTCCTCTGTTGAAGTAAAGAAAATCAACAGTTCAAATATCATTGAAAATCCATTCAGTATCTGTAGCATATATTTTCCAAGTTCTGCTTTGGTCTATTCCAAGTGCACTGTTCTCATTTCTGGGCATCTTGCAGTCATGTTTTGAGCTATGTGCGTAACACCTGACCCTTCTGTAGGTGACTTACAATCCCAGCTATCTCCAGCCAGCGGACTAAATGTGTCTTTTAAAACTACAGTAAAGATGTAACCTTGTATGGGACTTCCTGGTTAGCAATGTCAATTCTTCAAATCATCTTGTACTGAATGAGCAATTTGTCTCATAGAAAATATCTAGACACAYATTATCTATTGTATTATATCCTTTTCTAAGTTTTCCATTGTTAATGCAAGTGCCCAGCTTCTTAAACTTGAAGAAGCAGTTAGTGAAAGGTGAATTTCAAATTCATTATAAGTGATAAGACGAGACCACCTAGAGAGTGGTATTATACTGCATTATGCTAAGTTACATTATTCTAGGCACTATGGAATGATATTTACCATAGGAAAAGCACATCCTGCCCCAAAGAACTTGCATGAAACAGGCATGATAGATACAATTAAGGAAGATTACCTTATTTCAAAGTTAGGGACTGTGGCAGGGAGAAAGCAAAAGCCATTCATCAGAAATAGCAAATGATTCAGATTACAATAAAAGCTTCCAAATTCAAAATAATACCTGCACTGGGGAAGATAAATTATGTATTTGCATGTGTTTATTCAGTACTGTGTTGCCCACTCTTGAAGTTTTATTATGATTTCTGATTTTCCCTATAACATCAGTTTTCAAGATTATACGAATGTGTGTGGCTCAATTTGCATATAGTGATTATAGTTTATAGATGCAATAGCTGTAAGGAAATGCTCAGTAATGTGATCCAAACGTAATTAAAAATATAAAATAAATAGAACCACTTAAAAAAAGCCCAAAACACCTAATTGATTTGATTTGCCTAATGCCAAAAGAGGCATAAGTRTATCAGAAGATACTTTTTCTCAAAAGATAAATACTTTTGACGGCATGTACTTTCCTGTTCTTCACTTTTCACAACATAACCAAGAATGGCAAATACAAGATCTTCACAGAAGTTGGCTGAAGAAATAAGAAGCTGATAAATGGTTAATTTTGGCTGTCCCGGATATGTGGTTAATTACTGTAATGTAAAACATCTTGAAAAAAAAAAAAAGTTGAATGCAGATATTACCAATTAACCCACAAATCTATGAAGCAAAAATCCACAATTAATAAAACACTACACAGCCCTTGTAATTACAAGCTCGACATGAGAGTCCGGTGTCACAAGAAAGTGAAATCCTCTAATTAGCCACAATTTGAAAAGCAAAGACCAAATTGAAATGTGGAAGGTTAGACAGGGAGAAGCAACATTGTGACTTTGTATTGTGAGAAAATGACAGGACTTAGATAACCTCCAATAGTCCATATGTCTGGATATGTGATGGTCTCCATTGGGAATTTTGTCACAAATCTTCTGTCCCAAGTTTATCTGTAACAACAACAGCAATAATAATAATACCACCTCTGAAAGAGAGCTTGCTGTCAGTCCTGCACAGGTAAAGCCTGAATGGTTAGTGTTGGGTCTGGCAGGGACAGGTTCTTCAATAACATTTTTGGTATCTTACATCAGGAAAAGGAGGTAAATCTGCACTGGTTTAGGCTTAGTGCAATGAGGATCTTTTTATTACACCTGTTTCCTGGAGGTCACATCACAGCAACTTGATTTGTTTTGGCTTACTGATAAAAGGTCACATTTTAAAGGCAATGAAATTTGGTTTTCCTCCAAAAGACTACATAAATAAAAGTAGCAGTAGAGAAAAAGACACAATATGGACTTCTTCACTATGAAATTTAGCTGTTACTTTCCATTAAGATGTGTAGACGAACTGGTTAATTTATAGAAAGTATCTTCAAAATGTAGTTTACTTATGGATGTATACTACATAAAAATGTAAGCCAGTGCAATTTCTGTGAAGCTATCTAAAAGCTTTTTTCAAATACACTATACAAATAAATTACATGAAGGAAGTAATGCAGTATAGTTGATGGATAGATGATTACTGCATTTCTTCTTAATCAGGACCAATTTCTTTTATTTAAACATGTATTTGAACCAGATAAACATAAGACATGATATTCTTCAAAATGAATTCTACCACAAAAATGTTAAAATTTAATCTCCTGTGTAAAATACTGCATCAGGCATGTCCAAAACAAAAATATCTGCCATTTCAGAGGGCCAAGATTACCACTTCTGTTCTCATAAATACAGATAACTTTTGCAATATACACTAGAAAGCAGAAGTCTACAGTCCTAACATCTGCCATAGGAGGGTAGCTCTTATCATAGCTCAGGATTTTAGATCCAGACTTTCAGCTGGAACATACAACTTGATTTATTAAAGAGGCACTGGCAATTTTTTGTTTGTTTTGTTATGGGAACAAAAGATATTAAATGGAATATGGATATTGAATGAAGAAACTACTCAAGATGAGAAAGAGCTTGCAACTTCAGACAATGTTACTCTGTGGATATCATTAACTTGTCCTGGATTTGTTGAGCCGGGGTATTTTCACCTGACAAACTCTATACATCTAATAGTCTTTGTTATGAATGCTTACACATATTTCTATGCATTCCAATAAATTTTTTAACAGAGATTTTTCCTGGTCTGAATAAGGCATTCTATTTTATCCAAATAAAATAGCTGTGTCTGAAAGAGAGAATATCATTAGCTGTAATAGCATATCTAAGTGGCTCTGAAAAAAGAACTCATTAATTTGTAGCTTGGACTCATTTTGCACTGAAATATTCATGCAACATCTGAAGGTGTTGTCAGTAAAACATCTGTCTTGAAAACAGAAATCACTACTCACTATACAGAAGTGGTTGCTCATTCCCATCTCCCATATGATTCTTTACATGCTCAGCTTGGCTTGATTATACCCTTCTGCTTCATTTCTGTGACATAGAAGCATTGGCAAGGACTGTGAGGATTTTCAAAGCAGAGTAGCTCTTGTAGTGCTATAGGCCAACTTGTTTAGCCTGAGGCATGTTTGTAATGCTCAGGTTGATTATCACTTCTAACAAAACAGTCCCTAGTGACTCTCAGCTGTATTTGCATATATTTCAGACTGGTGTATGTACTGAAATAAGTAGTAAGTAACCTTAAGGAGAAATTATTTTAATTGGTCTACCACTGCAGTGCCTACTACAGTTCACCACCCTTAGTTGGAGTTACATTCCTCCTCATATTGACAAAGAAAACACATCTAGCTCTCAGTTACCTGTGTCTGGATCGCCTGAATTATGTCATGGGACTTTTATCATCATGATATGCCTGTGTTATCCAGACTGTGCTTGGGTACAAGACACGCTCAGCTGGAGTTATATTGAGTTCTGAAGCAACCAAAAAGGACTTACTACCTCAGGTCAGCATTAGCTGTAGAGTCAGTAATGCTGTTGTCCTTTCTTTATATTCTCCACTATGCCTCAGTGTATGATCTTAATGCCAAAATTAGGTTTTACTTGATCTGCCTCCCTTCTTTGACCAATAGTACTTCTTTTCACATACTTTGTCCCAATGGGAAGTATGGCAAYGCTCTGAGGTGCTTCGTGCACACAGAAGGTGCACCTGAGGGAGTAGAGCTGTTGACAGCTGATCCAGTTATCTAGATTCTGCTTTTATTCCATGAAGAAAAGCAGGTATAATTCACCTCATCTTAAAATAGATCACCAAATCCTGAAAATTTATCTTTTTTGCATACAAAAATTCAACTAATGATTAGACTAGGGTGATTATTAATGTCATAACAATTGCAAGCTAGGTGGATCCCTGACCTCAGAGTCAGGAAATTGCTATATACTAAACAGAAATCACTGAAATTGCATGGTGAAGTGGCAATTGATAGAAAACGTAATTTTGGCAAAACTTTCTATTCTAACAGAGTGTTGTGGGTTTTTTGGGGGGTTTTGTGTGTGTGTGTGCAGATTTTTATCTGTGATTCTATTTGAAAATTATATTAGATTTTAAATTCTACACTGAATATTTTGGTTCCAGTTGGTCTGACCAGAATCTCTTTTTTCCTTTTTTTTCCCTTGTGTTTGTCTTATTCTTTTCYTGACTCAGTTTCTTCTAACTATGATATGGTATTTCGTAACGATAGCTGGAAAATATTTAGGATGTTATATAACTTCTTGTAAAAATATATTTTTTTCTTTATTTCCTTTCATTTAAYTTCTTTTTTCTGTGAAAGATTCCAAGATTCTGTGAAATTATTGAACACTGAAATACTTTGACTTCAAATTAACAGTGTTTTGCCCCAAACAATGATATACCAAAAAGATATGAGACCTCATGTTTTTTTTAATTCTAATTTCATGAGTCTCCTTTCCACCATTTTCACCTATATAAGTCTTGAACCGTAATGTGTGATATACCATGCCAAGGTGGAATGCTTAAATCTGATCAGAACAGAGAAGCTACTACAAGTATTTTTCAGTATACTCCATTGTTTGTATGTCTATTTTATCTCTATTGTTTGGATGCTGATCTTCAGTAAAAGAGGCAAAGAATGCATTTTGATAGCATCAGTTATTATAGAAACATACAGATATTTTAAATCATTTTCATAGAATCATAGAATCATTAAGGTTGGAAAGACCTCTAAGATCATCAGGTTGAACTGTCAACCCAACACCACCATGCCCACTAAACCATGTCATGAAGTGCCCCATCYACAAGTTTTTTGAATGCCTCCAGGGATGGTGACTCCACCACTTCCCTGGGCAGCCTGTTCCAATGCTTGACAACCCTTTTGGTGAAGAAATTTTTCCTAATRTCCAATCTAAACCTCCCCTGGCGCAACTTGAGGCCGTTTCCTCTCGTCCTATTGCTAGTTACTTGGGAGAAGAGACCAACACCCRCCTCKCTACAGCCTCCTTTCAGGTAGTTGTAGAGAGCGATAAGGTMTCCCCTCAGCCTCCTCTTCTCCAGGCTAAACAACCCCAGCTCCCTCAGCCGCTCCTCATAAGACCTGTGCTCCAGACCCTTCACCAGCTTCATTGCCCTTCTCTGGACACGCTCCAGCACCTCAATGTCCTTCTTGTAGTGAGGGGCCCAAAACTGAACRCAGKATTCGAGGTGCGGCCTCACCAGTGCCGAGTACAGGGGCACGATCACCTCCCTAYTCCTGCTGGCCAYACTRYTSCTGATACAGGCCAGGATGCYGTTGGCCKYCTTGGCCACCTGGSCACACTGCCGGCTCATGTTCAGCCGGCCGTCGACCAGCACCCCCAGGTCCTTTTCTGCTGGGCAGCTTTCCAGCCACTCTTCCCCAAGCCCGTAGCGTTGCCTGGGGTTGTTGTGACCCAAGTGCAGRACCTGGCACTTGGCCTTGTTGAACCTCATACRATCGGCCTCGGCCCATCGATCCAGCCTGTCCAGATCCCTCTGCAGAGCCTTCCTACCCTCAGGCAGATCAACAYTCCCRCCCAACTTGGTGTCATCKGCRAACTTACTRAGGGTGCACTCGATCCCCTCATCCAGATCATTAATAAAGATATTAAACAAGACCGGCCCCAAAACTGAGCCCTGGGGAACACCACTCGTGACCGGCCGCCAACTAGATTTGACCCTGTTCACCACAACTCTCTGGGCTTGGCCGTTCAGCCATTTTTTTACCCAGTGGTAATCTTCTTGTTACCCAGCGGTTTATCTTGTTGGAATGGAAAGTCTTTTCTTCTCTATCTGGACCTCTATCATGGTGTAATCATCTGTGTATGAAAGGAGATGACACTTTTAGTCCAAACAAATTTTCCACAGGAGGACATTTTTTTTCTCTCTCTGAGATTCTCTGATCACATGTAACTTAAAGGGTGATCTCTTGTCCYTTATTGAAAGGGTCTTGATTTGTCACTGCAGTGGAAACTTTTCCTCTACTCTGTGGAACGTTCCCAATTTCATTTATTTCCATCATGAGCAAAGGAGAGACTGAACTAATCAAACCTTTGCAGAGCAAAATAAGCAGTCTAGACATTGATGAAAATTAAATCGAAGTCTTTTCTGAAAAAAAATCTTTTTACTGTAGTTGCCAACACCTCATATCATGCATATAATAATAAATAGTCCACATAGTTGTTGGTTTCTACACAGCTGAAATAGAAATAATTCATTGTTGTCTCCTTGAATATTTTTAGACAAAAGAGAAATTGCATTAAGAATATTTGAAAAATAAAAAGTGATTGAAATAAATTGCTCTGAAATTTGAAAATGTCTTATCATTTGTAAATGYTAAATCCAAGGTTAAGTTTGAGATACACCATTTAGTCTGCATATAAAAAMCACAAATTTGTTTCCAGCTATTTGTCTACCTTATTTTCTCATAATATTGCAAAGTAAGCTATAGATAGGTCTTCATCTGATTTTGTAGACTGAGTGACAAAAGCTTTCAATTACCTTTCCTCAAAGAGCTTCAGAATTGCAGGACATGGTTCATTTTGCCAACTCTGAACACAGAGAAATATAGATATGTTCCCAAAGGATGTTTATCTTGAAACTATGCAGTTGAAAGTATCTTAAAAAGCTTTCTAGATATTAGAATTTACTTTTGTACAGCATGAAAGGTCTTCCCAGTTGTAATTTTTCATTTTCTACTGAATTGATAAAGATAGCAATGTGAAATATTATTTTTCTGTATTTCACAGTGTGCCAAATTTGTTTTAAGCATTATTAAGATTTTAAACATTACTTTTAAAATTAGTATATGTGCTGAAGTTTGGAATGCAAAAAATTCATGGAAGTGTAAGTTAAAATGCTTGATGACTTAGTCTTTGGTCATAAATATAAATAACTCATCTAAAAACGTGTTGGGGCAAAGCAGAAGAAGTGAAAAAAGGGTTTCATTCAGTGGTGCATAGCAGATCTCAAGTAGCCCACTTCACATTTTGATTGCAGCAAACTAGTTTTAATTTTATTGGGCCACTTTCTCTGGGGGAAAGAATCAACAACAGCAAACCACCCCCCTCCCAACCCCCTTACCAAAAAAAAAAAAAMMCACAAAACCAAACCCAAGTTAAAATAAAATCAACCTTAAATATTTTAGGTGGTTTAAGTTACAAAGGGTTTGGGKTTTTTTTATTATTTTATGAGGGATGTCTTATTATGAGAGGCTCATGTATAGTACATKAATTTGACAATGGAGAATGGTTTAATGTTCAGTGTTCAAATCCTACTTAACTAACTTGACTGCCATATAGACCTTATTATTTCAATAACAAACACAGAAATAAAACAATATGTTCTTTGTATATATTTTATTTTTGGACGCATTTCAGAAATCTGATAAAAATTGACTCTACAGACAGACCATCATGTTTAAGTTAATTTCATTTGTTCATATAAAATGTTTTATGTATTGACTAAAAACCTGAATATATAATGACATATTATATAATAATGATATGTATTATATACAAATACATGCATTTAAACTGATAAAAAATATTATTTTTAAATAGATTGATGCTTATGATTACTCTATTATATTTTGCTATTTTAAAAGAAAAAAAGCCTAGATGACATACTGAAGGAAATAGCGTTCTGAAATACAGTGCTTTTTCTTACTGTCAATGCAGTTCACCCATCAGACCTATTTACCTTAACTGTCTTTAGCAGTCACAAATTACTGGGGCAAAATAATTGGCTAAGCTTCCTTTTTTTTTTTTTGTGTGAAAGGTTGATTGGAACAACTTCCTGGATCTGTGACTCCCAGGAATGCACTGAAGYTATGAAATACTTGTAAATGTGCCAACAGTCTGACTGAATGCCGGTATTGCTGCCATAAAAGAAAACCAAATCAGAATGGACACATTATATACTTAAATTACACAAATGAGCTTTAAAGGTGTAACAATATTTGGAGAGTATGAAAAGGACAGTGTCATAAAAAGGAGAAGGAAGGAGGAACTGAAAATAGCTCTAGTGTAGGTAAGACATGTGGCAAGGGATGAACTCCACTTCTGGCAGCAAAACAACAGGGCAATAAATTCTAAGACATTTCAGCTTGCAAAACAGAAGTGAGCTAAACAGATTCATCAAAATGTGTCTGCTGAGGAAGTGGGAAAATGTAATGGTAAGTAGATCTCAGCTATGGGAAAACCTGTTTCACAAGGCCTGTAGTGACAGGGCTGTTGAATCTGCAATCAGCCTTTGCCTCTTTGTCTGTGAGTAACGGACACCAGGGTTGTTAGACCCATGAGCATGGTCATCTAGAGCATTATTCCCAATCCAAATTTGCACTCTTCTCCATCTCCATTCCCAACAGTGCCTTCAGTTAAGATGCACATTGGATCCAGAATTTGGCGTGAATACACATACATATACAAAACTTCTCTCTTTTCTTTTTATTTTTTTCACTAAAAGGTGGTGCACCAATGGTACACACTAGTTAGTAGCAGGCAGCCACCACGCTCCCTGAACTCTTCTCAGAAGCACCCAGGCACTGACCTCCAGTGCAGCAGAACATTTGTATCAATGAATCAAATTAGATTCTCTCTCTTTAGTTTCTCATCTGAAATTTCTTGCAACTGATTTCAACACATGTTGGTTTTGCCTTTTTCATTCTTGATAAAAAAAGTTAAGAAATACCATCTTAGAAATATACCTCCTATTTGGTCTTTCTGTTACAAATTATAGCCAAGTTTTTGACATTTAGGTCAAGCATTTCTTTAAAGACTTGACAGGAAGAAGAGAKAAAGGTATGCTGTAAGTATATATGTTGCATTTCAGCTCCTCATGACAAAAAAAAGGAGGCGGGGGAATAACTTCACTACATTTTTTTATGTCTTCTAATGTCCCAGGCTAATGAAATAAAATCCTTTCTTTAAAGTGTAAAGCTATTTCTTAATTCATGCATTTGCAATGTTTCCAACATCATTAAGAACAGATTTCTAAGTCTGCCCTAAGTCACTAAGCATTTCCTTTCTGTGACAAGGAATCTCATAGCATAAAATTAATTAATTTATACTATTCAACACCTAATGATACCAGAATGGAATTCCTGGAGCATTTTTAGTCCTTAGGTACATGTTTTCAGCTCYATGCTTGTATGTATCATCAGGCCTGCTAATAGTAACAGCAAGTATATATTTTTTTTTGGCTTTGGAAATGGAAAATCTTTCAAGCGAAGAACAAAGACATAGTTGTTMATGTTCGATCTTGGCAGGGAGAAGGAAGGGATAGCCCATTCAGGCCCACAAAGACACTGGAAAATTTGGAAGTGGAAAGAAACAGAGATTTGGCAGAAGGCAAAACCAGGAGAGAATATACTTTGAGTGCAGCTAAGAGGGATTCAGCAGTCAAAAAAGAAGCCAAGTGCAAAGACGACACCTGAATTCCTTGAGACTGCTCTGACTTTGGTTSAAAGGGCACTCAGAACGGCTGAAGGAACCTTGGTACATAAGTGTGTGCCAGTATTATCTATATATGTTCTTGCTAACATGGATAGATTTTGATAATTGAATCTCTTAAAACTGTATACATCTGCTTACTTCCACTGTTAGGTACTCTGGGAGGCCTCTGCCAGTATTGGAGGTCTGTTTTGTACACAACAAGCAAGCTTGGCCAGGTGTGAGGTTCGACATCAGAGGAATTTGMTTCCCAGACTTTAGGCCATCAGAGGGTTTTCAGATTGTTGTAGCTGGGTCACACCCCAGTTAGTTAACCAGAGAAACTAGTGATTCAAAGCCCTGCTCAGCAGGATGCTCAAGCACCTTCCGAGCTTCAAGAATCTAACTGGTGCCACTGTTTAAGATGGGAAACCTCAAATAATTAAAACTGTCCCTAGCTCAAGCTTTGCTAGCCGGGTCCTCAAAGAACAAGGGCTCCTGGTAGCACTATCAACTGATGGCTCTTACAAGAGTAATTATAACTTCATTTTTTCTCATACTTTATTTAAAATGCAGTTAAGCTGACTATTCACGTTTGTAATGAGTGTCTTCCTTAATCAGCACATGGTGGGTGAGCTCCCAAAAATGCCACATCTCCCTGTGCTCAAACGTAAGCAGGAGGGAGGTCCCAGCTGCTGCAAATCTTCTCAGCGTCACAGGTGTCCTCCCAGTGTCACCCCTGGCATCCCCTCTGCTGCCAGCCTGTTCTCAAAATGGGATGGAGCAGTTAGAGATAAACCTCCAGCTGCTTCCCAGCCCCTCTGAAATGACTACAGGTAGGTAGGCTTAAGTAAAAATATTACAAAAAACAAAGCTATGAGCCAAAGTTGGAGGTCTAGAGGTTGCCTGTGTCCTTTCTCACAATTTATAGAGTCAACAAAACGCACCTGRGAGGCAGTCTGGCCTTAGGCACTTGGATGCAACTGGACATGAGTGAAGTGTGGGCCTCATCCCTCTCCTCCTATTTATGCACTGAACATCTTGCACTGCTTCTTTCCTAGTTCTGTGATCTGTGTGAAGGATGAACCAGCAGTTGTCTTACATACTTGTTTCTGAAATCAGGGCTGTTGAGAAGAACATGCAGCTTGGGGACATCTGCTTAAAAAATAAAACATTTGCTTCTCTGTCACCTAGGAGAGGAGAAAAAACATCCCTTCCAGTGCACCTGGTGACTTTGCTTTCCTTTTCTTCCTCAACTCCCAGAAAGTAAACAGTGCCACTGAGCTGCAGTGCTGTATTTTGGAAGCGAGGGAGAGGGCTGGTGGCAATCTGTGCTGCTGACACAGTATCACAGTGTAATGAGGCATGTTGTACCATCTCAGCGATGTGTCAAGCCTGGGAAGTTTCAAATGGTTTGGTTAAACTGCCCTAAAGAATTTAACTGCATGGAAGAGGGTTTTATAGTCTTCTTTTGTTGTTTGTGTCTAGAATTGTGTTGCACAAACAAAACAATCTGTGGGCTTTCCACGTTATCAGCAGGGGCTCTGGTACATCACCATGGTGCACAGCATCTCCCAGAAAAGTCAGTAGTTTGGAGTTTGGTCTATTATAATGTCTCACACCAACACAAGTGTTTTATTGTTTTACAGAAGAAGGGTGGATTTCTGGCACTTTCCCAGGTTTCACATTGCCAGCTGTGTCTTCAGCTTCAGAGATTTCCTGCATGTTCTGTATTTGCTTCTAAGTAGTACAATATTCCCTGCAAATTGGTTACCACAGTTATATTTTGCCATTTTGAATCATTTAAGCATTTCTTAAACTGGTATTAATCAAAGGTGTTCCAATATGTGCCAGAAGTCTACATGCATTATGTTATTTATAATAAGGGGAAAAATTACAGGAGCTGGAAAAACTCGCCCAATATCATAGTGGCAAAATCACAGTGAGGAAGAGGAAAACTGTGGGATTTTTTGCATAATAATATCCTGTGGCATGGGGACTCCCGACCTTCACAGTCCTCTGAGACCTCATGGGAAGGGACTGATGGGGAGACAGGAACAGTGTCCCTGGCCCCTCCGCTATAGGACATGTATGTGCCTTACAGGCAGGCAGTAAGAGTCAATGGGAAGCCTGTTTGTTTTCAGATATCAGCTATTTGTTTCATCTTTCTGTGCTTCAGCTTGTCCCCCTGCAAAAAAGGGACAAGATTGAAGTCCTAAGTGTTGTAGAGTTTGATACCTCAAAAGGGGTTCAGGAAGATCCCTCTTCATCTCCCTTTGCCATGCAAGGGACACAGCTGTTTTTCCAAAATTGTTAGTGCTCTAAAACTCACATGGCCCTGTAAGGCTTCATACACATGAAGCTTTTGTATGAGACTTTAACCATTAAATACATAAAATACTTCAGGAACATCAGATGTCAGACACAACAGAAGTATAAAGGATTATTAATTATTACTTCACAAGGGTACCTGGATGAGTAGTTTCAGWTGTTACATTTATTACAATAGTTTGAAAAATGAAAAGCATTATATAAGGGGTAGGAATTTTTGTCCTTATACTTCAGGCCAGTCAGACAGATTATTTAAAAATTAATTTGATCAGCAGTCTAACTAGGGAGGATGTAACAGTATAAAGCATTCTGCTCTTACATGTGGCTCCTTTGAGTTTTGTATGCCCAGAAGAAAGCGCCAACTGCTTATGCAGGCACAATTACATTTGTTCAAATTGATTTGCACATCCCAGGCAGCAAGAGCAAGTGTTTGATGTCAGTTTTGTCAGGAAGCAGCAGGACTGGGCTGCTCCGCAAGGGAAGGCAAGCTGGGGTGGAGCTGACAGCRGGGCAGTGCCCTTGCCGACCAGGGGTGCTGTCACACAGGCAAGAGGAGCAGAGCACGTCCGGGAACCTTGACCAGATCCCGACAGCAGTCCTGATCATTAGAGAAGTCCACAGTGATAAGGGAGAAGGCTGAGTCAGCAAAGCAAGGGTCAGATCAGCAAAATGCAAGGCAACCTGTTTATCTTGTTCGTTTGTCAGTGGTCTGCAAGGTTACATCTGAATTTACAGTGTAAGATGTGTTTCACGTATGTTGGATAATTGTTGTTATTGCTAGTGCTGGTTTTACCAAAATCCCAGGGCTGTAGTCCTTTGGGGACCAGTATATTTTTCTAGGGCTATAGACAGTTTGTACTGTACAGAACAAGCACYTGTTTTTACTTTCTGTTAGCTACAGATATATGTAAAACAATAAGTGTTATACTACAAAAAGTCATACAAAGCTAAGCAAAGGTTGAATCAAAATAGGTAGTCACCTGGTTGTTAGACAATTGCAGCTAGACTAAAACAAAGCTTAAGGCAGGCCAAGACAGATCCAAACAAAACCTGACAAGTCCTGGAACTTGTGTTTTCAGTTTACCACAGACTATGGCCTGTTGCTAGCAATGGCAATATGTATTTGCTGGGTCACAAGGCTACACAGAGCACTTGCAAGAATAATACCTGCAGCCGAATTGTCCATTTCTGTTTGCCACAGAAGAAAACTTTTAACTTTTCCTGGAATGTCATAAAGATAGTGCATTTTGTCTTCTAAAGAATGTCAATATTGTCACAAATCCAGAGAGACCCATTTTAAATAGTTGGAAACCAGTGTTATATTTTTCAAATTGTCAAATTATGACAAGTTTATTCAAATACATATGCACATACAAAGCCAATAGAATTGCTTACATGAATAAATTTAAGATTACTAAATTACTAGGTCTGGGGAAACAAAAGTTTGCATTCAATCCTCCCTCAAGTATTAGAATTTATTTTTTCTTTATACTATCCCAAAAGAATCAACATTTTGCTTTTGATATTAATATAGGAAGGAGGAGCTCCTTTTTTTAAGGTATAATAATAATTCCCAATAATAATAATAATCTTAAATAACAGTTTTCATAAGGCTTTACTGACTGCTGTCTATCTAACTTCATGACTGTCCACAGTCCTGCAGGCACTGCACTATGTGTGTGAGTAATGGTGTTACTGGCCTCCTGTCCTTTTCTGTAAACGCTGGAATTGTGAGGCATCTAATAATGCAGTTGTCCTGGTTTCGGCTGGGATAGAGTTAAATTTCTTCCTAGTGCTATGTTTTGGATTTAGTATAAGAAGAATGTTGATAACACACTGATGTTTTGAGTTGTTGCTAGGTAATCTACTTCCCAAGGACTTTTCAGCTCACATGCTCTGCCAGGCGCAYAAGAGGCTGGGAGGGAGCATAGCCGGGACAGCCAGCCCAGCTGGCCAATGGGGTATTCCATACCATGGGACGTCATGCCCAGTATATGAATGGGGAGGTCCAGGAAGCGGCGTGCGTTTTGGCCATTTTCTCGGCAGGTGATGAGCAATTGCATCGTGCATCACTCATTTCATATATTATATCATTATTATATTATTGTCATTGTTATTATTATTATTCCTTTCTTTTCTGTTCTATTAAACTGTCTTTATCTCAATCCACGAATTTTTTTTTCCAATTCTCTCCCTGTCCCRCTGCGGGGGGGGAGAGTGAGCGAGCGACTGTGTGGCGTTGGGCTGTCTGCCAGGTTWAACCACTACAACCGTGTTCTACAGAAGCCTGAGAACTGTGGGAGATCTTGGGTGCTTAAGTCCATAGCCATGATGCTGAGAGTGTGGGCTGAGCTGCAACTTAATCATAAGCTGATAAACTTTGTGGGCAGTTGTTTCTGCCTTCAGGTTACACAGCTGTTTAGAGATGTTCTTCATGCACACCCATTAATAACTTGACATTTGGCTCACACCTTGTGCATAAGAACCTTAATTTTTATGCTATTTCCAAGGCCTCTCTATCATTATGTAAGGCCTTTCTTACATTACTAATGCATGTAAGATGCATTTATAGATTTTTTTTTTTTTTTTTTTTTTGCATAGGTCAGAACCTGGCACTCCTATTTCTTACACTTCCTTTTTCTGTCCAGATGAAAATTATTATAGAGCTGAACAACCCCAGTAAGAGGGACAGTGAAATCCCATGCCCTGTGCTCACTTGCAACCCTATCATGGAAATGAGAGATGTGTTTTGGAAGGTCCTCAAGCACAAAGGAAAGGGACCTCTGTGTCCTGTTGTACTGGCTGGCACTGGAAGTGCTGCTGACTGAAAGGTAGTTTGAATTTGCCCTGCACATTTAGGTTCTGTTTTTTCAAATTTTCACAGGCACAAACTCTTGTTTCTCTTTTATATTGAATATGCTTATACTCAAACTTAAGTGGCAATGTCAAGAGGCAAGTCTTTCCATTGAAAACACAAAATCAAATCTTTCTGTTTTGATCACAAAGCTTTCTCCTCACTTTAAAGTTATTCTTTGGAAAGGACCACCACATTATTTGCACTTCTCTTGCTTTGTGTGTTCTGTATGTAATTGAGAAGGTTAACCTGTAATGACAAAGGAGCAAATAGATCTGTTTTACCACTTGACCATTGACAGTCCTGGCTGATGTTGAAATTCAATCTACAAATTCATTTTGCACTTTAACACTTTACAGGTTATTATTATGAAGCTCACTGGTGATAGCCATACATATTTCAGTCAATTTTTAATACTTCTTTATGATTGACTAACTGCTCAAACCTAAATTCCACAAATTTAGAGTTATCTGTGAGACCTCACTGGTCACAATTTTGCTAATAATTGGTAACTTCCCAATTACTTGTTACCATCTTGCCTGAATTCCAACAGTAATTAAATGAGAGAGGATGTAATTATACATGTAGCCATTTCTTTTAGTTCAAAGAGTGCCCTAAATCGCTAGCAGAATCTATTGCTAGAGAAGTCCTGTTCCTATGTCTCGCGTTTCTGTCTGGCTAAGCAGCATTTTCTATCCAATTATGCTTTAATTATATTTACTGTCTCCTTCCTTTGTAAGAAACATATTTAATAGCGAAAACTACACTCTTCATCAGCACGGGCTACCTTTAAATTTTGACTTGATATTAAAATTCCATCTGCCTTAGGAAGTAAACTGTTTTAGCACAATATACAAAACAATTAGGTGTTTATTTCTGCGCTTCGGGTGAAGGGCAGGCAAGTCAGTGGGAGAAAGAGGCCAGTTTGTACTTAGGCTGCAAAACCTACAGCAACCAGCCCAATGATTGTAGTCCAAGAAAGCAATAATTTTTCTGTCTTTTTATTATCGCTTTCAGAAATGTGCCACCTCTCCAGCTATTAATTCCCACCTCGTTCCTGTGAAACTCCCACAGAAAAACTTTGCATGTAACTGCACACGCATGTCATGTGGCATGTGATGTAACCAAAGAGGATACATGAATGAGGGCAGAAAACTAAAAATGCATAAATTGCTAACAGAGTACTAATTTTCTCCACTTGTAACTAATAAATCTGCATCAGTAGGTTTCTGTCCCCGTCCCCAAATGCTCATTTCTCTCTGTACTGAAGATCCCACCCCTCCTAGTTATGACAAGTGTTGAATTAATTGTACGTGCAGCTGCTTTCTAATGGAGGGGTAAAGGCACCTCTGGGGAGGAGGACTGGAAATAGTAATTTATCTTTTGTTCGCTGGGTTTTTTGCATTCATTGTTGGTTGCATGAACAAGTGAAAATAAGAACCCTCTTGGCAGTGGGGCTCACTTCAGTAATGGACACGTTAATCCTAATTTAGTTCCAGAACTAGAACTGCAAATGTTCTGTAGGAATCTGTGGCTGAGTGAAATGAAGATAATATTTCCATCTTTGAGATGGATAATTAGTTAATAAAAGTTGCTAGGGAAAAGAAAAATGATAAATAATTTCGCTGGGATGTCTGAGGAATACATATCTAAATCTGTACATTGACAAATTCCTTCCTTATAGAAGGAGAAAATACATCATCTGAAGTTTGGGGGTTGGGTTTCTGGGAGGAGTGGAGTGGTGGGGTTTTCTTTTGTTTGGTTTGGTTTTGTTTGGKTTTTTTTAACTTAAAACATTGTAATTAAAGACAGGAAGTTCTGTGTGGTGGTTTTCTTGTTGCGATTTAATGAAGCAGGTAGCTAAACATCACACAGATGTTTGCTCACTCCCCTCTGGTGGGATGGGGGAGAGAACCAGAAAAAAGGTAAAACTCATGGGTTGAGATAAAGACAATTTAATGGGACAGAAAAGGAAGGGAAAATAATAATAATGATAAAAGAATATACAAAACAAGTGATGCACAATGCAATTGCTCACCACCCRCTGACTGATTCCGAGCCAGATCCCGAGCCGTGGCCACAGCGCCCCAGCCAACTCCCCACATTTTTTTTTTGTTCAGCATGATGTCATATGGTATGTAATATCCCTTTGGCCAGTTTGGGTCAGCTGTCCTGACCAAATTCTTGTGCACCTCCAGCCTTCTTGCTGGTGGGGCGGTATGAGAAGCTGAAAAGTCCTTGACTTAGTGTAAGCACTGCTCAGCAACAACTAAAACATCACTGTGTTATCAACATTATTCTCATCCTAAATACAAAACAGTACTATAGCAACTACTAGGAAGAAAATTAACTCTATTCCAGCTGAAACCAGGATACTTGTTTTTGTTTTTGTTTTTAAATCCAGGTGCAGAAACTACAGCAATTAATATTAGTCTGAATTTGATTATTTGGCTCTTCAGCATTTCATTGGATTATGTTGACTTTGTAATTTGATTGCTACACAGATGTAAGCTGTGCTGATTGCATTAAAGTATGCAAAGGAAATGAAAAATATTACCAACCAATTTTCAGAACACAGTTCTTCCTTGCTAGCTGTGAAGACTTCCTTTTGGGAAGACAAACGCAAAAGGTACTAGTGATTATACTTTCATGCTAGCCATTGAGTTAAAAATAATCCTTCTAGATGGAGACTAAGCATTTAGGCTGTAATACTTTGTTTCTAGATTAATACGTGTTATATAATTAACAAAAACTTMATAGATGTGAGATGTAGAATATGGTAAAGTATGATATTAAAAAGGTCCAATCCACAGGGGAAGCTCATGCATTATGCTACTGCTTCCGGAGGATCGTATACATTAAACTTTACACAAACACTCTGCTACGTTGTCGTTTAGGAGTGTAGTAACTAATAACTGCCATATGATGGTTCGGTCAGAAACCATTCAGTCAGTACGTGAGTAATTCCCTGCAGTGAGTTGTGGGGCCATCATCTAGCACATATTCCTCTTACACTGAGCAATCTTAAGCTGTGGGGGAACTGAGTAACAAGGAGGTTCTTCCTACTCCTGCTTTTGTGGCCATTAAAAGGTGCACTCACCTCTCTACTGACTGCAACACTCACTGAGTGGGTTTCTGATATACAAATATTCTGTGTATGATGGGAGACAAAGTGGTCCTTGTGCTCCTTCTGCAAGTAGCTTCACCTAGAGCTATTTTGAAAGCTTTTTCTGTTCTTAAGTGAACATCATAGGGGAAAATTTAAATAAGTGTTTTCCCACTTGGGGTATAGAATAATTTTTCACTCCTGCAAAATACTTTTTCAGTAATATTTAGCTTTTCAATTGTAAGTTTTTTCCCCACTGTTTTTTCCACTGCCTGTTTAAGTGCCCAAAAAGAGAAGTAGAAGTAGAGAATAGAGTGGAAATTTAAAGATATTCATTGCTGTTTTGTGTTCTTTGAAAAATGGAGAGAAAAATAACCAACAATAATAACAAAAAGGTTCACCCACAATTTTTGAGACAGCTCCTTTCCGTGACTGAATTCGGAAAGGAAGATGTAGCCCTAGTTGGAAGACTGAGTCTGCCAGATTCGCATTAGAATACTCCTATTGTTTTGCAAATGGCTGCTCACGGAGCGAGGTTATATTCCCCATTGAAAACTCAATTCTTAATGAGGAAACAAGCACTAAATGCATTAAGATATCCAAAAGATGATCCTGTATTTCGTCTCCACTGGGCAACCTGAGGCACAGACCCTCTGTGGCCAGGGTTGCTGCCTTGCCAGTCCCACTGCACAGTCCTCCTGCACACAGATACGCTCATCCCTTTCCTGGGAGAATAAAAAAGGAAACTGCAGCCTGGGACTCATCCTCATTGAATCTTACACGTAAGCTGGAGTGACTGTGATAGCTCTTTGTCCACAGTGAGGACATCTAAAACTCTGCCAGTGAAACTAACAGCTTTCATGGTATTTTTTTATAGCTCAAGCAATCCCTTAAGAACATTTTTTAATAACTCAATAATCAGATACATGCATAGACTTTCTAATTGCTTCTACAAGTTCTTCTGGTGTCTAATACTGTACTAAACCATGGTAGTAGGATTTCAGTTACTTATGCAAAAATCACATCTGCAATTGATAGAAATATTTATCAGTGTATTCACTAAAACGAAAAAGCATTGAAGCAAGTAATAACATTTAAAACAAATAGGAAAGCACAAATGAAAATGAAGCATCTGAATAATTRCACAATATGTAGCACAGAATAAATGATATCAAAATTCCACTTCTGTTTCAAATCAATAACACTGAAATGTGACAGGAATTTGATGATGGTGTGTAACTAAAAATTTAATCCACTCAAAATATCTTTGCAACACACTCATAGACAATTGAATCTTTGCAATTGTTTCTTAATGAAAAGCAGTTGGGTTCTGGAAATGATTAGCTCATTTTATAGATACAATCAAAGAAAATATGGAACTAGACAAGAGTCCTGTCCCCAAGTTCAACATTTTAATTTACAGAGTAAAGAGAAATAGTGTATTGTAATATTCTGCAATCACTTCTTAGTCAGGTTTCATTTTGTGTGTGCATGTGGTGATACAGTCCTAACGGATATTTGATAAAAGCACAGAAAAAATAAATTAAACAATGTAGAACAAAGCAGCCCTGTAATGGCCAGTGCACAGCAACATAATGGYAAAACAGGAAGAATAACTACTGAGAGCAGTCATAAAACAAAGCTGTTCTGTTCCTAAGATACCATACTAAAAATGAATGTTGCTGTCCCATCACCTGAAAATATCTGAGACAAACTAAAAGAGATGTTGAAATGCACTTTTATGTTGAATGTTTTATAGTCCCTGAAAAACATAGAACRTCATCATCTCACACATTATGTCCTACTCTGTAAAGCTGTATTTCGTGCTGACATCAGTTATGACAATTCCCCTAAAGTCAGCATAAACCCCAAGAGGAAAACTTCCAATTAGTTTACTATAAATACTGACTACTTTACTGTCTTGTCTTTTTTCCTTTTTTTGTTTGTTTGTTTGTTAAGTTTTACCTCCTTCAGGAAGATATGGAAAGAGTAAAAAGAGAAACTTTTCAGAAGCAAAGAATCTTTATCTCTGAGAAAGCAGTAGCAAAACATTAAAAGGAGAACAAATTTAGATTAGATACAGAGATGCAGCGTTTAATTTATGTAAGCACACTGGAAATGAGCTTCTCTAGATAATTTAAGAAAGGAAGATTCACATAAGCCCAAGGATAAATAGGTCTTAAAGATACCGTTTGTCCAGTCATAGCTGAGATACAGGCACTGCAACTTGCTGCTACAGCACCATATGTGGAATAAACAACTCTTCTGAATGTTTAGCAGGGATTTTTTTTTTTTTTTTTTTCTAAACCATTTTAAAAATCATGATTGGGAGCAAGACAACAAATGAACAGCATGAATGCATATTTCAGAAGTAACTCTGCAGCAAATATTTCCCTGGGAGAAAATAATTATAGCATGCTATTGCTGAGGATTTATGAATGTATAGAATGTATATATAAGAAGCACACAGGCAGGGTTCCCTTCAAGAAGAGGTAGGTTTTCTGATTATTTATGGCTAGCTTGTCATCTTGAATTCATCTTTAATTCTCTTTCAAAGCCCTACCYTGCAATTATTATTACTTATGCTGTCCCCGTCAAGCTGAAACCCACTCAGCTGGGAAAAAAAAAAAAAAAAATCCTTCAAAGTACTGTATCTTAACTTCAAATCTCACTTCAACTCTCATGGTCTAATTTTTTTTTTCCTTCATGAAAAACTGTCAAAGCGCATGACTGGTAGAACCTGAGACAGGGTTACAGAATCCATATAGTCACATAGTTGCTCAGAAGGCTGAACTAAAGGATTGTGTTCAGGAAAATGATATATCAAAGACTGTTTTTTATATTGGCAATGCAAGCAATATTGTCAGGCTACTATAACCTAACTGCTACTGCACATTCCCTGAAGTGTGGCAGTTATCCGTAAGCATATTTTTATKCCTTTATAATATGATTTAACACAAATAGCTACAATTTATTTGTACGCAGACTATGTTGAAAGACTTCACTTTTACGGTGGGCTCAAAATGTTCATTTAGAAATTTACTTTGGCTCAGTTAATGCAAGATAAGTTGTTATGCATCAAAACTTAATCATATCACTTATTCCTGAAGGCAACGTTTTCAGAATAAACATTCAAGTGTCTTCCAGGTGACTCAGCTTGAGCCTCTGTACTAATAAACTGCTGTTTTTACTGTAGTATAAGGAAAGCACAAGAAGTTCAGGGAGTTCCCTGAAAYTATTTTGCAATGGTCTTTTAAAACGTTTACTGGCTGAGCATGCCTCTTCTTCAAAAAAGCCAAATATGACAACACAGTGGCAATATGGTGATTAGTTCTACCTCTCTTTTACAGTAATGAATTATGAAGGACATTTATTTAACAAGCTCCTTTTGAAGCTTTTGTACATGATTGCAAATGACATGTGTGACGTCCAGCAGTCCTTTCTTTTGCATAATGGTCACAGATTATACTTAGGAAGAGTAACATGGAGGTAAAGTGACAGCTCCAGTCACTTAATGAGAAGTTTATTAAGAAACTAGGACTGATTATTAGTTGCAAATTAACCATAATGTGAGTAATCAGCAGAGGTGTCACACTGGTGCAAGAAAAATGATAAACAGAAGAATGTTCATCCCTATGCTAATCAAAAAGTACCTACAGTTCATTACAGAACGTCATTTGCAAGAACCTAGGGATGCAGGGTTTGGGAAATGTGTTTTTGGAAAATGTATTTGGCAACATCAGCATACGTACCTTTATCCTGCATTTAATATGCCAAAGGAATGTGGTTTTTMTAGACATTCAATGGATTATCTACATGATAAAAACTATACTTGCAATATATAAAAGCTTGATTAGATTTTTGGACCTCTAGACTAGACAATGTTTTTGAAGCAGCAAGAAAACAAATTGTGTTGTTTTAAATGCATTATTTTGCCAGTTCCATGAAAACAATTGTAAAATGTATACAAAATTCAAGCCACAGTAATCAGTCTCATATCATTTGTTCTAAAAAGGATTATATTATTATCTTTAATTATGAAGTAACATGACAGTAACTTCTACAAACTGCAAACTGGGGTTCAAACCTCAAACCTGCAAGAAAAAAAACAGTCTGGGATTTAAAGAGCTTACAGTTTTGTATCATTCAAAACATAGCRATTGATGACAATATAGATGAGAGGGCAATGTAACAGCAACAGTAATTTTGACATAGTCATCTTATTTCTTCTCATTAGTCTTCAAGTACACTTTGTTCTACCATGGGTAATTTCATTCTTTTAACTCCAGTCCTCCAGCTCATCTCCTTCCGTATGATATTCTGATTCTCCTTTTCCCTGGCAGTGCCCATGTCATCTGAAAATATCAGTGATATCCCAGGATCCTTTTTTCTCCTTTTGACAGGTTCAATACTGAAAATATGAATTCAAACTTTCCTCTCATAGAGAAACTTCCACTATTTAATATAGTACTTTGTCAACATCTTCCTGAGATTTTACTAATGATAACAGAATTCTGCTGAACAAAACTGCTTAACTAAATTTTTTTTCCTGTGGCACACATCCACTGAGGGTTTTGGCTTTTTTTTTTTAGTGGGGGGAAGGATGTTGATTTTTTGAAGTTTGCCTACTTTAGATCACTTCTATTTAGTCACTAATGAAATYAAGATAACAGACTAGTATGGCACAACCTATCTTTGTTAAACTTCTATACCATTTTATCCCATTCTTCTGTCTATAGCCATGTCTTTATCAGTCCTTCCCTCAATGTTTGTTCTAAAGACAAAATCAGTGACTGAATCCTGGATTTTGTTACAGAATTTTTCAGTTAGATTTTTTCCATGTAGGTATTGTGTTATTTGGAAATATTTTTCACTTTCTGTATTTCAGAGTTTGATAGGGAATAACTGACTATATTACTGGACACTATTATTATGTGTCCAATAACTTTATACCAGCCTCTTTGTACTTACCATCCAAAATCAAATGAAAGATTTCCTGAGTGTTCTTGTAAGCTTGGCATCACTAAATCACCTCAGTCGTTTTTCTGAGCTGAGCTCTGTAGACATGTTTCTGCATTGGCTTATTTCAAATATCATAATTATTTCAAGACCTGTCCAGGATTTCTATTGCTATCTTTGGTAACACGAGAAGGCAAGTCTCAGTATTCTACAGTAAAGGGATAGATTAATTCCTTTAAATTCAACAGAAATTTGGATTTCTTTTGTTTGACTGAAATGAAATTGAGATGAGGCTCCTAAACCTTCCTTCTTATAATTATTTCTTGGGGTGGGAGGCTTATATTTCTTTTTAAACCCTATTTTCACCCTTTYATTAAAAAAAAAAATCAAGTTTTTTTCAGGTTGTAAAATTGTCAGGTTATAGCTATCAGGGGAACCAGGGTGCAGATTGTTTCTGAGAATACAAAAATGATGTGCTGATTCCTAGCATTCTGRATACATCTTCTGGGTGTAAGCAGAGGAGGAGATACTACTAGAAAAATGAATGTTTTTTCTGAAATGACAGCTGTTTGTTTGACAAAAAAAAGTCAAAATAATCATTTTTTCCCCATTGAGGCCAGATGTTTCTACAGGACACTTAAAAAATAACTTTTTAATCTATGAAACAATTTGTCCATGCATATTTCATCCCATTCTAGCCCCAAATCTGCTCATTTTAATCAGTTTTCATCTTTATGATGCTTAATAGCATTCAACAGACCAAATATGTGTCTTGTATGTGGGACAGCTCATTCTTACAAAATAGATGTGAGACTCTCCAGTGAGTGGAGATCTGATAAGCAGAAAAATATGCAGTTGGCCCTAGGCACCAAAACCAGCCAGATACTTCAGTTGTAACGCCATGAAATATTTACTGTTTCTAGTTTTATGATGTCTTAATAAAGTAACTAGATTTTAATTGTTGCAAGGTATTAATTTAATGATTCTCTTMTGTATCGGGGATTAACATTTTTTCTCAGTTACTTTGACACTTCTGCGACTCACAGACACCCTGTAAGTGTCAGCAACTCACAGACACCTTTGGTGAATGAACAAGTATCATGATGTGCTACCTTGATTCAGAGGTCTCAGGAAAGCAAGAAAGCAGAAGACAGAAGCTGGGGCACATAACCCACAGGGAGCTCACAGCCTATGGACAAAGCTGTAAACCATGGGGAAACTGAACGGGCCAAAGGAGCAAGGAGAGAGCASCACTGGGAATATTGCAGAAGTCACAACTCCTCCCTTCCAAAGCATCGAGCAACTTTAGTATCTGTTTCAATGAGCTAAAATGTAGTGGTTTACAAATTGTAATATCAAATTTATGGTGATAAAATGGCCTAACACTGTGTAGAGCTTTGTGTACCAAAAGCTAGGAAGGAATTAGAATGTGGTTTCCCTTTAAAGCCTTTTAAAGTGTATTGTTTCCACTGTCCATAAACAAACCAGTGCTACAGGCTCTTGCATGCAGGCGGGAGGGAAACCTTGAATTCTCATTCTGTCTGGTACCCATCCTATCAGAGGCTGGTCCAAGCTACGCAAATGGGATCCTTTGTGCTCTCCCCCATCACTATGAACATTTTCGAAAGACAAAGTGAGTGTGAGCATTATGAGCAAAGTAAAACCAACAGCACTAACATTAGAAGCCAATATTTTCTCATGTCACACAATGATAGACACAGCCCCTGTTTAAATGGTAGATCTGTGAAGCAAAAAATATCATATGATATCACAGACGCTGATGCCACACCAGCAAGAACTAGTAATGTTTGTGGCAAATTCCTTCTAAGCCTCCTAGTATTTCTGCAAACTGGCATAATTTGGACAGCATGCCATGTGAAAACAGAATTGTCCTATTCAGTGACCTTAATAAGATGTCAAAGGGTTAATAAGAAAATTAATTTATCCTTTTAAGCTCAAGAAGTAATTAAAGTCTAAGGGAAATCTGTATCATAATTGAAAATGAGTAATGAGCAAGTGGGATGTGAAGGAAAAATGAGTTTGGTAATTAAGAGAGGAAGTTCAGTATAACAAGAAGGAATAATGTATTTGTCACCTATGGCACAATTATATCATGCTGATATTAAGTGGGAAAGCTTAAGCTGAAGCAGAACAATAGAGCTGGTGAATGAGGAGGTGTTAGATAGTGACACTGCATCCTCAGCTGGCATAAGAAACTACTTTGGGGACCAATAATACGTAGGCTCCTGATAGCATCAGGRCTTTCAAATTAATGAAACTGAAATGCATTAAAAAGGATTAAATAGTAATTGTACTAGCATTTATATTAAAGCTTCTGAAGTTATTAGTTCTTTGAACTTTAAGGAAAGGTTCCTGAATTACACACCAGGAACATCTGGGCTACTATTTTATTGGATGGGCCAAAATTGCTCTTGGTATCTTTCCACCAAAGTCAGTAGAGTTACCCTAGTGATGAATCTGGTTCATTACTTTCTGTGTTTCTTAACTGGATTTTTATTCTGAAAATTTGAAGCACAGGAAATTCTCATATCTAGAGCTATCCAAGAGGTTATAGCAATTTAGAAGGCACAAAAAAACTTATGTGTCATTGTGCCCTTCATTTTCCATGGCAGCTGATGCCAATGATGCCTGGATGCAATAAAACATGAAAGAAATGAGTRGGATTGAATTCCAAAGATGACTCTTGCATTCCCAACCCCCAATATCAATTACTGTGTTGCTTAGGAAGATACAGTTAGGGCTTATACAGCAGACCTAAAATTAGCTCTGCAAGCACTCTTTTTGTTTCTTTAGTGTGCAAATGCATGGCATACTTTCCTTCTACCTTCTCTTCTAAATAGATTTGCTTTTACAGGCAAGGTATTGTTAAAAGAACAAAAATGTAAAAGCATACATAAAAGTAAAGAACATGTTGTCAGTCATCAGCTCTCTTGCAAATATGAGATCTGTTGTCCTTTCAGAGATGGGAGGATGGTAAGTAGCACTGAAGACGAACATCATGATAAAGTCTTTGCATACGTCCAAGTCCTGTATTTTGATCCCTTCACCAGCSTTTCTAGCCTTCTTTTTAGAAGATCAAGACAATGAACAATTTAATTTAAAATCTAACATTAGAATAAAATTCATCCACACTTCAAGAAAAAACAAATGAAGGCAGAGACCTGAGTGAGTATGGACATTTATGTTGACTCRAGAGGTACTGAGAATAGTGACATTTACTGAATGAAATGAAATCAGCTTTACTTTTCCAACCATCTATTGCTCCCTTTGCTGAACTGAAAAAAATACTGAGTTGATGACATGTTTTCGCATCATAGCTTGAGCAATGGAGGATTGGGTTTCAGTGAACACAAGTCTGTGATGAATAAGCGTTATTTCAACACATGTATTGTTTAGCACATCAGTGTCCTCTCTCAAAGCATTAGGAAAAGCAGGATTGTTTTAGGTAAACATATTCATGGAAGGAATCCAAACAGTGAAACTCGTATCCCATCAAAACCATAAAATTAAAGGTTGTTTTATCAAAACCATGAGCCAAAATAAATACTCAAAAGCACAAACAAAGCAACAGTACATATGAGTAACCACACAAATTATTTTCCTATTCCTCTCTAATCCATTATTTGAATTAAGAAAATATTGTTTATAGTTAAGTGTTCCAAAAATAATATAATGACTGTTATGTACATTCTGCTTAAAAAAATGAGATCAAAAACACTCTGAAAAATAAAGAGTACAAGCTATGCTGCTTTTCTCCATAGCATGTAGAAGAGCTGAAGAACCAACCACTCCACAACTGGAGAGAATGCTCCTCTCCTCTCCTCTCCTCTCCTCTCCTCTCCTCTCCTCTCCTCTCCTCTGTCCTCATCCTGCATGGTCACCTCCACAGCCTCAAGCATCATGAGAGCTACGTTCTCTAAACTTAATGTTTTCACTCAGCTCATATTGTTGGTATTCATAAAGTCTCGTGTGATCATGATCTTCTATGCTCCAGGAGCACATATTATTATATAGATATACATAACCTACATATGATATAACCTTTCTTCTCAGAGGTTTTGGAAGACAGCTGAAACAAAATGTGAAGTTCTCCAGCAGGGCTCATAACACAGATTCACTTATTTACAGAGACAGACAATTTTATTTACCCAGCAAATTATGCTGCAGTTGAAGTTGATCACTTTAGAGCATCTTCCCCTCTGTAGAAATGTACCATTGCTGCTTCTCAAAGCTGCACATGCTCTGGATATCTTATGTCCTACACAGCTCTGGTCAAGGAACACATGTAGCTGAATTGCCTCCAAGTTTAGTTACGATGTGTGTTTTGGCTGGGAAGCTCAAACATCATCTTTCCCAAGAGCTGAAGGGTGACTCTTCTCTACCCTTCTTCTGAGAAAGCGAAAAGAGAYCCTCAGGAAGGAGCTGTCTGCTCCACGTTTGAACATAAACAAGAATGAGGAAATAAGAGCTGGACACCAGCTGCTGTGCTTGGAGCTAGCATGGGCTTCTAAATTAAATACCTCCTGTTTCTACTGAAAACAATGACAGCATTGGCATTCACATTGACACACGGAGCATGATCACAATTGTCTTTCATAAAGTAGGCATATAGCAAGCCCAACTGCATTGCTGATGAAGAACAAGGTGCAGGTATATGAGGGAGAAAGACTTTCTGAGGATATTATTCTGCAGTGGTATATAGTGATGTTTTTGCCGAGGATAAAAGCTTGTTTCCTTCACAGCCTGATWCCATGACAAATATTTGTTGGAGACATACAAAGAAATTCCTATTTATTTCTTAATCAGCTGTCTGACCCTGAAACCAAGCACTGGCATCCCTCAGTTTTACYTCTCGAATTATACACGCAGCTCTGAGTTCTGCTGTACTCTGCTGACTGTAATAAAAATAATTTTGAACTGGCAAGGGCAAAATTGTTGCAGTGATACAACACTGAACATGTTAGCATATGTTACTGCCCCACGTATTATCACAGAGCAACCCAAGTATTGATGCTTAAGCTTCCTTATCCCCTTTCCTGGCCTTAGATCTAAAGTACCTGCTTGCCAAAGGCACTCCAGTCACACAGATCCCTGTGGTGTTTACAACACCCTACATGATGTTGAACTGAATTATATTGATTAAAAAAAATGCAAAATAGAGACTGGGATGGTCCCTGGGGGAAAAAAAAATAAGAAAGAAAGTCAAAGCCAAACACATATTTGAGCACAGAAAGTACAGCTAACAAAAACCATCTTTTGGGGGATCTATTGTCCTAAAGAAACTCACATAATGGTTTGTTTGACTGCATGAAAGAAAAGGGAAAATATCTGGGATTAATGCCTATAGTATTGTCAGTGTGAAAGTCATGGTTTGCTGACTACCTAAATTACCTGGCACACTGCTAACCCTGATCTTAGCTTTGTCTAGGCAAGCACCTGTCATTAAAGGGACAATTAATCTACTGTTCTAATTTAAAATGAGGTAATGACAGAAAAGAAAATGAGATGTGCCATCTAAGTGCTTTCACACTCAAAACCAAGCAAATGTCATGATTCACAATAATATCAACAGAGAAACTCTTAGCAGGCAAACCTTTATACTAAATACACGTTGCCAAATAAAGGTTCTGTCTTAAACGTTACTCACAGATTAGACTACTTCCACTAACCTGTAAAATACCACACAACCTACTCAAGCATTAAAGCTAAGATAATGTTTTTCAAACACAAAATACTGACAGTTTTGGGCACAAACACTTAGTTTTCTTTATGGTACAGGAAAATTATCATTGGATGCAAAGCATGCAGCAGCTAACCCCAGTCTTACTGGGGAAATCCTTATTCTTCATTTAATACTGATTTCAATTGGCTACACATACAACATATACCACAGAGGAAAATTCTTGACAGTTTTTTCCAATCTTATAGAAATTTTGTCACACTATCAGGAGCCAATAGTGTTCAAATACAGTTGTGTTTTAGTAAAGATGAGGAAATTTGGACTTTCCTATCTGGTCCTAAAGGCACTCAGCCAGAGCAAGGAAATAATTTACTCTACTTCAGAAATTTTTTATTGGCTAATGTCCTTCCTGGTTTCGGCTGGGATAGAATTAATTTTCTTCCTAGTAGTTGGTATAGTGCTRTGTTTTGGATTTAGTATGAGAAGAATGTTGATAACACACTGATGTTTTAGTTGTTGCTAAGTAGCATTTACAGTAGTCAAGGCTTTTCAGCTTCCCATGCTCTGCCAGGTGCACAAGAAGCTGTGAGGAAGCACAGCCACGACAGCTAATCCAGCTGGCCAATGGGGTATTCCATATCATATGATGTCATGCTCAATATATAAAGCTGGGAGAAGAAGAAGGAAGGGGGAGACGTTCGGAGTGACGGCGTTTGTCTTCCCAAGTAACCATTAGGCGTGATGGAGCCCTGCTTTCCTGGAGATGGCTGAACACCTGCCTGCCCATGGGAAGGAGTGAATGAATTCCTTGTTTTGCTCTGCTTGTGCGTGCGGCTTTTGCTTTACCTATTAAACTGTCTTTATCTCAACCCACGAGTTTTCTCACTTTTACTCCTGATTCTCTTCCCCATCCTACTGGGGGTGAGTGAGTGAGTGGCTGTGTGGGGCTTAGTTGCTGGCTAGGGTTGAACCACGACAGCTAAAACAAAAATCAGATAGCAAAAAACATTACTSCTTCCAATAAGTGTTTTTTTGTGCTATGAGTACCACAAATTTCTAATGGATGGGAATAGGTGATACAATCCAATACTATTCCTAACAAAGGAAAATRAAGGATGTTGCATTTTTAGTAAAAGAAAGCAAATCCTAGTCTTTCTGCAGTGATAAATTTACAAGTGATCTTTACTGACAACAACAAATTACAACTAAAAAACAACTTAGAAAGCTACAGCTGTGATATCTCAGTGTTGCACAATGACCCAGCCCCTCCCTGGGACCACTGTGGACAGCCACAGAGCAATGGCTGCTGAGAAACCTCCTGAAATCAGCCTCAGCTCCCTCTTCTTCTCCTTAGGTCTGTGATCTTTTTCTTCTTGCTCCCCAGTTCATCCACAAAACTCTCAGCATAGCCACAGAGGCTGCTTCTCAAAACTCATATAGAGGGACTTGATTATGTTTCCTCAAAGTGCCACTTTCAAATTTAGAAAATAAATTCAGAAAGCATACTAAGTTTCAGAAAAAAACTCTCTTCTCTGCATTGTCTTGACATCCACATGGAAATGAAGAGAATTTAAATTTTAAATACAACAGTGCATTTTTAAGATTGTGCCAAGGCAGGAGGGGAGGAGATGGCTGCTCTTATCTGGACCTGGGTGGGCAGGATTAGATGTTATCCATGCAAGGTCATAAGCACAAAGAGCAGAGTTTTTTATTCTGTCCAGAGAAACTTCTAAAACATCCTAGAACTACCTCATTCTGAGCTTTAATAACTATTTCAACAAAACACAAAAGCTCTGTTTTAGAGAGAAGCCAGGTCTTTTACCAAGAACCTCACTAACCTCACTTCAGAAGGAATAAGCAAGGAAGGAGAGGCGGTGGGGTAACCCTGTATGTTAGGGAGTGTTTTGGTTGTCTAGAGCTTGACAGTGATGAAACGGTCGAGTGTTTATGGGTAAG
Source organism: Oceanodroma leucorhoa (assembly GCA_030449065.1). Lineage (NCBI taxonomy): Eukaryota > Metazoa > Chordata > Aves > Procellariiformes > Oceanodroma > Oceanodroma leucorhoa. Next base: position 11,260,455 of record JASVER010000018.1, read on the forward strand.
AATCAGGGGGAAGGCCAACAAGGCAGATATGATGGTGGCAGTCTGTTATAGACCACCCAACCAGGATGAAAAGGCAGAAGAAATATTCTGTAAGCAGCTGGGAGAAGTTTCACGGTCACTAGCCCTCGTTCTCGTGGGAGACTTCAACTTACCAGATGTCTGCTGGAAATACAACACAGCAGAGAAGAAACAGTCTAGGAAGTTCCTGGAGCATGTGGAAGATAGCTTCCTGACACAGTTGATGAGGGAGCCATCTAGGGAAGGTGCCCCACTGGACCTTTTGTTTGCAAACAGAGAAGGACTTGTGGGTGATGTGATGGTTGGAGGCTGTCTTGGGCATTAGCGATCATGAAATGGTAGAGCTTTCGATTCTTGGAGAAGTAAGGAGGGGGGTCAACAGAATTGCTACCTTGGACTTCTGAAGGGCAGACTTTGGCCTGTTTAGGAGACTGGTTGCCAGAGTTCCTTGGGAGGCAGTCCTGAAGGGCAAAGGAGTCCAGGAAGGCTGAACACTCCTCAAGAAGGAAATCTTAAAGGCACAGGARCAGGCCATCCTCATGCGCYGAAAGATGAGCTGGCAGGGAGGAAGACCGGCCTGACTGAACAGAGAGCTTTGCCTGGAACTCAGGAAAAAAAGGAGAGTCTGTGCCCCTTGGAAGAAATGGCAGACAACTCAGGAGGACTACAAGGATGTCRTGAGGTTATGCAGGGAGGAAATTAGAAGRGCCAAAGCCCAACTAGCACTTAATCTGGCTACTGCCATAAAAGACAATAAAAATGTTTCTATAAATACATTTTTACTGGAATGGGCGGGGGGGAAATAGTGACAAAGGATGAGGAAAAGGCTGAGGTACTTAATGCCTTCTTTGCCTCAGTCTTTAATAGCAAGACGAGTTGTTCTCTGGCTACCCAGCCCACTGACCTGGAAGATAGGGACAAGGAGCAGAATGAAGCCCCTATAATCCAAGGGGAAATGGTTAGCGACCTGCTACACCACTTAGACACACACAAGTCTATGGGGCCRAATGGGATCCACCCAAGGGTACTGAGGGAGCTGGCAGAAGTGCTCACCAAGCCACTTTTCATCATTTATCAGCAGTCCTGGCTAACGGGCAAGGTCTCAGTTGACTGGAAGARAGCAGATGTGATGCTCATCTACAACAAGGGCATGAAGGAGGATCTGGGGAACTACAGGCACGTCAGTCTGATCTCGGTGCCAGGGAAGGTTATGGAGCAGATCATCCTGAGTGCCATCACACAGCACATAGAGGACAACCAGGTGATCAGGCCCAGTCAGCATGGGTTTATGAAAGGCAGATCCTGCTTGTTTAACCTGATCTCCTTATATGATAAGGTGACCTGCTTAGTGGATGAGAGTGAGACTGTGGAGGCTGTTTACCTGGACTTTAGTAAAGTCTTTGACACTGTTTCCCACARCATTMTCCTGRAGAAAGTGGCTGCTCATGGCTTGGACAGGTGTACACTTCGGTGGGTAAACTGGCTGGATGACCAGGTCCAGAGAGTCGTGGTGAAGAGAGTTAAATCCAGGTGGCGGCCGGTCACGAGCGGTGTTCCCCAGGGCTCAGTTTTGGGGCTGGTCTTTTTTAATATCTTTATCARTGATCTGGAYGAGGGRATCGAGTGCACCCTCAGTAAGTTTGCAGACGACACCAAGTTGGGYGGGAGTGTTGATCTGCCTGAGGGTAGRAAGGCTCTGCAGAGGGATCTGGACAGGCTGGATCGATGGGCCGAGGCCAATTGCATGAGGTTCAACAAGGCCAAGTGCCRGGTCCTGCACTTGGGTCACAGCAATCCCAGGCAATGCTACAGGCTTGGGGAAGAGTGGCTGGAAAGCTGCCCAGCGGAAAAGGACTTGGGGGTGCTGGTCGACAGCCGGCTGAACATGAGCCGGCAGTGTGCCCAGGTGGCCAAGAAGCCAACGGCATCCTGGCCTGTATCAGGAATAGTGTGGCCAGCAGGAGTAGGGAGGTGATTGTGCCCCTGTACTCGGCACTGGTGAGGCCGCACCTCGAATCCTGTGTTCAGTTTTGGGCCCCTCACTACAAGAAGGACATTGAGGTGCTGGAGCGTGTCCAGAGAAGGGCAACGAAGCTGGTGAAGGGTCTGGAGCACAGGTCTTATGAGGAGCRGCTGAGGGARCTGGGGTTGTTTAGCCTGGAGAAGAGKAGGCTGAGGGGAGACCTTATCGCTCTCTRCAACTACCTGAAAGGAGGCTGTAGCGAGGYGGGTGTTGGTCTCTTCTCCCAAGTAACTAGCAATAGGACGAGAGGAAACGGCCTCAAGTTGCGCCAGGGKAGGTTTAGATTGGATATTAGGAAATTTTTCTTCATTGGAACAGGCTGCCCAGGGAAGTGGTWGAGTCACCATCCCTGGAGGTATTCAAAAGACGTGTAGATGTGGCATTTAGGGACATGGTTTAGTGGTGGACTTTGCAGTGGTAGGTTAACGGTTGGACTCAATGATCTTAAAGGTCTTTTCCAACCTAAACAATTCTATGATTCTGACATGGAAGTTATAACACCTGTGTCCTTATAAAAGAGAACCTCTAGTGCCAAGACCACCATTTCAGTCATACACTGGAGTGAATTATGACTGGAGTTTGCTAATGGCAATAAAGGCAGGGTATTTGTGTGTGAGAGGAAGACAGGTAGTCAGTACATGATGCTGTCATGCATTTACTGCAAGAACACAGAAAAAAATACCTACTAGTTGGAAAGAAAATGGGAGAGTATTTAAAAGGAGGCTAGAAAAGTATTATCATTTAGCACTTAATCCCAATGAATTGTAATGGAAAATTGAGTGGGATTTCTGCCCTTAACCCTCTTTGCTCTTTTAAATTTTCTGTCCTAGGAAAAAACATTGTTGTTCAAGATATAATTAGGAATGATAATTATAAACTCAAATATAGATTTAATTTCATATCTTTAAAAAAGATATCTAGCTAAAGCAAATCCTCCTTTTCAAGTAGATTAACACATTGATTTCATACCCTGCTTTAAAGGAAAGATAGACTAATCCTTCTCTAGRGCATTATATTGGGCAAATCCTCACCTGATCTTTATTTTGTTGCCTAAACAGACTGAGTTCTATATCTGTAAATTACTCTAAGTTTTAGTAGTTGTTTATTCAAAAATATGGAAGTCTCTATAACTGGTTCTTATTTATTAAATGATCAATTTTAATACCTAAGCAGTAGTTGACTGCATCTGGAAAGTCAGCAGGAACTGTGAGGAGTGATATACAAATGCRGAGAAGAAACACTCCCAGACATAAAGAACTCACTGCATTGACAACATTGTTATTGCTACTCTACCTAAATCATAGCATCTGTAAAATTCTTTTTGGAAAAGTACTAATAAGCAGTTAGGATATAACATATGATTATAAAATACTGAGAAATATATTATGATTTTAATATTAAAATAGGAGCAAAGTAACGAAAAGTTGACAAAAGAGTTTTAAAGGAGGTGGACCTACATCAGTAACATTTCAACATAGTGTTGCAAGACTACATACCATTGAATTATTGGCATCAGCAGGGGTGAAGGCGGGTGCAGTGATCCATCTGTATGAAGATAGTTGCTAGGTAAAAACTCTGAAATTATGTCACAGTATATATATGTGTGTGTGTATATAGATATATACATATGTGTCTATATATGTGTGTATAAGCATATATATACACATGTGTATAAGCATATATGTATCTATGTGCCTATACACACATATATATGCACATATACATATGCATGCATATACACACATATATAGATGCATACATGCATACGCATACATATATACATACATACACATACACATATGCATACATGTGTACACACATACACATATGCATACATGTATACATGTACATAAGTGAATATACATGCATGTATATATGCATAAATGCATACACATATATGTGTGTATATGTATACATAAGTACACATATATGCATATATGTATATATGCACATATATGTATATCAATGTATGTAGATATATATGCACACACACACATATATAGGAAATATTTATATATTTTACATGTGTATATATATATTTCTTATTGGAAATCCTTTTGTACCATTACAGAGCAGAAATTGATATTGTTTCCCCTGGAATTTATCTAGTAAGAAAGAAATATATTGCATGCATTTTCTTTTATATTATTCTAGCCTTCCATCACTACCACCCCCAATTTCTGTACCTGAGAGGATATGAGGAAACCACAGATAACAAATGTAAAACACCTATTTTCTTCTAGAAAATGAGCAAAAGTGACTGTAAATAAAAGAACAATGTATATACTTAGATATATAACAGTACTTATTCTTGAAATGTGATCTTCCTAAATTTATTATTTCTGTGAAAAAATATGACAGCAAGAAGCGAGCTAGAAGCAGATAATGGACTATCTTCAAAGAGGATTCTTTTATTCCTCACACAGCAGTAGGTGATAAATGGTTCTAATGTCAGTGCTTACTATTTTCTTCTGGTTTTATTTTTTCCTTGCAGCATATCTCAAATCAGAGACTAATAGCCCCTCAAGATAAGATACGTTGACATAGCTTCTTTCCATCTCCAGTGGCTGAAGCTATCAAACACCTGTCACCAACATGGAACGGGGAAGGACGTAGATATTTTGCTCCTTGACAAGTGTTGTATTTTTTTTTCAGATCATTAAAGAGAAGAGAATGTTATAATGAGATTTTTCTCAGAGATATGTGTGTGTTTTGGACTCTTGCTTACAAGAATCTTACCTGGCTAGCTCTGAAGCTGTTCTACTGAACCTCAGAGGATGGGAATAGGCAAAGAGCTTGAACAGGTCTTGACAGAAGATGAACAGCCAAAGTATGGTAGTGATCAATTTTTGACTCCAGAGATGCCTAGTGAACAACTGTCATCCTGAATTTTCACTTGAAATTAGTAATTAACATGTCATTTTAGGGTGGTCCCACTTCTAAGGGAATTTTTAAGCATCAGCAAAACCCCTTTGCAGCAAACAGAAGAAGGGCATCTACTTGAAAGGCCCGATTATTGTTCACTCACTGTTCAAAGCCCGAGCTGTCTCTGATGATTCAGACAGGTAGGAAGGATGTGCTGTTGAGAGTAAAACTTGGATTCAGTGCAGAACTCARCTGCTACCTATCTGCAGGCAAACGTATTCGCATTTTGTCCTGTATTCTCTGTCTGTTAGAGGGGAGTAGTTTTGTAGCATTTTTGTGAAGACAAAATTTATTACTTTGATGTTCATGAAGTCATATTCTGATGCTGCATTGTTTAGGGACATGAGTACACATAGCTGTAGTAGGTAGGAGATTTTTTTTTTTTTGTAGGAATAAATTTTAATGAAATTTAAATTTAAACTATTCACAAATCAAACAGGTGAAAATTGCCATGTAAGTGGGCAGGGGACCAGTAAAGAAGGAGCAAATGGATATATTGCATTCCTCTGGGAACTGCTAAGCAGTTGATGGAAATCTCATACAAAAGGAAGAGAATCGGGAAACACTGTAGTAAATATGAAGTCATACATTCTCCTTAGGCTTCAGACAGATTTAGTAGAAATAAATGATTTCTTAGGAATCTATTTCCACAGCTCTAGTTATGAAGATACTCCTTATCCCGGTTTCAGCTGGGCTAGAGTTAATTTTCTTCCCAGTAGCTGGTATAGTGCTGTGTTTTGGATTTAGTATGAGAAGAAAGTTGATAACACACCGATGTTTTAGTTGATGCTAAGTAGTGTTTACAGTAGTCAAGGAATTTTCAGCTTCCCATGCTCAGCACAAGAAGCTGTGAGGAGGCACAGCCAGGACAGCTAACCCAGCTGGCCAATGGGGTATTCCATACCATATGACATCATGCTCCATATATAAGCTGGGAGGAGTTGGCCAGGGAACAGCGATCGCTGCTCGAGGATTGGCTGGGCAACGGTCAGTGGGTGGTGAGCAATTGTATTGTGCATCAATTATTTTGTATAGTCTATCATTATTATTATTATTATTATTATTATTATTATTATTATTATTATTATTATTTTCCCTTCCTTTTCGCATTCCTGGTCTGTAGTTATACATACAATGGAAGGAAGGAGAAAAGGGTGGTATGGTATATCTAAGAGAACCACAGCGAGCTGAAGAAAAAAAAAATGACAAATGGAATTAATAATAATTTTTAAAGTAATTTTTAAAATAAATATTAATGATTTTTTTTAATTATTTATGATTCACTAAGACACCTCACTTGTTACTGAGAGCATTTTAACAGCTACTGCGATCTTCAGAGGACTGAAGATGGAGGAATTTCAAAGATTTCACAGCCTTACTGGTTTAAAGGATAAATTAAATCTCTTCTCCTTTGCATCACATAAGCCAGAAAATTTCACCAACTAGCCACAGTTATTTTAGCTCTGAGATACTCTCCAGAGGGTGGTCTAAGTGCTTCTATCTCTGGTTTGACAAATCATTTACATTAAATACCTCAGTCAAAGGTTTGCTGGCCATCTGTTCTTCCTGAAGTTTACATGAAATGTCCTCTGGTCATAATTTGCTGGTGATTGGACCAGTAAGTGATATGATATATACAGTATATACAGTATATGTATACACTATATACTGGTGATTGGACCAGTAAGTGATATGATAAGGCATCTGTTACATTTGATCCCAGAATAAAAGATGAGKTTTTTTGTAATAGTATCTGAAGTCTTATAGAGAGTTGATCAGTGTGAATTTCCAATTGAATTATACTCTTTTAAGCATATRTGATGTTTTGAATGGAAATGAACTTGATCTTCTACTGGAAATTGACTTCCTTGATATCTGCTTTCAAGTGATTTTCTCTCCAGGAATATTTTAATGGATTTCTTTCCTTACCACTCCTATTCTCTAAACAGATTTTTAAAAAATCTCCCTCTTCAAGCTACATGTTTGTCATGTAGCTGTTAATTTTGGTAACCACCTCAAATGGAACCTGAATGAAAACTGGTCTATGTGAATAAAAGCTTTTGAAACCTGTGAAAGAAACACATAGTTGTAAATAAAATTAAAACCAATTATACCTCTTATAAAAGCAGTCGTCCCTCTTTAACTTCAACCACAAGATTGTCATGAAAGACAGACAAACACCCTTTATCTTTTAGGATAGAAATCCTAGTAAGGAAGGCCGTCTCTGTAATTTTGATGCTATGTGGCAGTTAAACAAATAGATTAGTGAATTGTAAGCTTCAAAGGATCCAGTATTAGAACCAGGTCTAAATTTCTCTACACACAGGTCAAAGAATGATTCTATCAGTGTTTTATACATGAGTAGCTACAAACAAGTAAGTCAGGCCTGTTCTATGCTCTACTTCACCTCTTTAAGTGTATATAGTCTTTTAACCTATTTTTTTAAGGTAAAACTTTCTAGTAAGTTCTACATATTCCAAAAATTAAAAAATATGTATGTTTCACAAGTTATAAAGATAATGGGGAGAATTTTTTTTTTTATTGCCATGAGTAAGAATTTCCTAAGATTATTTTCTTTGCTTCTTTTTTTCTTTGGCATCTTTACAAAGTCATTTCAGAACAGAATGTTTAATGAAATAGCAAGGAAATTTTGCTCCTGAGAAGCTTCAGCATTTTTTTAATCAGTGAATAGCGACAAAGAAGTCTGCGAATATATTTTCTACTGGGAGTATCAGCTTCTGTGTTTACACTTGTGCCCAGGAACTGCGGCTTGGTGATGCATGCTGCTCAGAAACAGACACATTGTGTTGTTTTTATTGATGGCACTTGAATACTCTTTCACTTCCATATGGACAAAACACACCACAGACTGCCAAATCCTGCTGTGTGCACTAGGTTGTAGACCAAGCTCTGACATTGTTTTCCTCATGTCTAAAGTAACTCAAGCACATTCTCCACATGAATCACACTGTCTGTGTTGCTTCACTAGTTTGAAGTGTGACACAGTATCTATATCAAATGTAATTTAGATGGTGTGTTTCAATATTTCATTGGCATAGGAGCTAAGAACAATAGAATTGCCATAACAGAACAGGACCAATGGTCCATCTAGTCCAGCATCCTGCCTGAGGCAATGGTTGCACGCTTCAAAGGAAAGTATGAAGACCTTGGCATGCACACAAAATTTAACCATGGAAGGAAATTGCTTTTTGTTTCTGTCTGTTGCTCAAYGCTACAAAGCATGAGCATTACTTGTCCCTGTAATTGTTATCCCAGTCAGTGGAACTGTGCGTGATAGTCTAATTTATAAATGTCTGATATTTTTTCAAATGTGCCACACAGTGTTGTGAGGGTTACTGTTAACATACATGCAGTGTTACTGAGACTAAGGTTGATTTTTTTCTTTCCATTTATTATTTTTTAAAYGGATAAAAGATCTACCAGCAGATGGTGCTGTTGCAGAGAACTGTGTTAGTTCTGTGCAAACCAACATATGGGCAATTAATTCTTTAAAGGATGGTTTATTGTCGGGTGTAATGCAGTCCCTTTGATTTAATGAAGAGAATACCAGAAAAGTTGACCTTCTTAAAGATGGCTAATTTATACATTTTATTTCTCAGTTTCAGCTGCAGCTCATGGTCAGTGCCCATGAGCTAGCAAATGTTACTAACAAAAATGTGAAGTTATGGATAAGTCATGTGGCAATGATTTTCTTATCTCAAAGAGGATGAATAGAAATTTTGTGTTCAAAAGACTAACTGGATTATCTCAATATTTTGCTACACCATAACAATGAGCAATAGAACTCTAAACATAAAGATTTATTCAGCAACATGTGATTTCTACCCCATTCCTGTGCTGGAGAAATTCAAAATCATATAATACCATGTATCATATATATATAAAATATTTACGTTGTTATGGTTTTATAGGTCCATGGGTCTCAGACCTGAGAAATTAAAGGACAGAAGAAGAAAATGTGGCAATGGCAGGCAGAAGAGAAGACCTTAAACAGAGAGCATAGAAATTCACCAGAAGTTCTCAATACGCTAAAATAGTGATGAAGAAAGACTGCGACTGCTGGACATTACTGAATACCTGGTAAATAAGTACTTCGACAGAAGACTCCTAGGTTGTAGCTATTCTCATCTGCTTGGTGTGTTCCTCTAGAAGAGGCTTGACCCCCTCATCCTGCTGCGTCCTTCTCCCTCTACAGTCAGCACAATAAAATGTCAACCTGACTTCTCTTTCCTCCCCCAGTTCAGTAAATGATCAAAACTCACCAGTGGATTGATTTGAAATGAGTGCCTGAAAGACAATGTCATTCCCTTCTGCTGATACCACCAGTTAATAACTTTGGGAAGAGGTGTGGGGCAGCTTAATGCCTTCTGCAATCTCTTGAACTGGTGTTGTGTGATCCAGCAGAACCCAAGTGTCAGAGTCCCATGCCCTGGGACTCACTGTTTTATTTCAGGATGAACTCTTGCTTGAATAGTAATCTGGTGAAATGGGAGAAAAATCCAACTATAGGGACACAACTTGAATTATAAATCCAAAGTGTTTGCAATCAATCCTCTTTCTACACTCGAAGAGTCATGGAGATGCTAAATTATTGCTCTGCATCAAGTAGAAATATTGGAAAGGAAAAAAAAAAAAGTTACTTACTAACCAAAACTAGTGCCAGCAGTTATATAGACACAGATTAAGAAGATGAAAGACATGTAAAAATTACTGTAAAAATAGCAGCCAATCTGCTTTGATTCATTCAGTCACAACTGTGAAAATAATGATTATCAAATTCCCTATACATTTAGAATTCACAGTTTTTCTAGATGATCTAGAGACAGATAGCATCTGGTAGTAACAAAGTTAAAATGAATAGAAGAATCAGAGTAATTAAACTCTGTGAAAAAAATAAGCTTACAGAATAGACACAAAATATGTGAATTTCATAATCTGCAATAATGGATGCCAGATTTCTGTCGCTGTCTGAATCAAACTGAATCTTGGTCAGGGAACATTCAATGAAGTCTAGCAAATCTTCACCAGTCACAGGTTCTCCCCAAATGCTGATTTCATGTCATATTTAACAGATAATTTAGCAGAATAGAACTACGTGGGGAAGACATTTAAATTATTTGTAGATTCGGTTTGGATAAGTCCCTAAAAGACAGATGCTAGACAAGACTTGTTAGATCTATTTGGACTGCACATCTCACAAGAAAAAGATATTTTTTAACACAACCACTGATTACTGGTCATTGTTGATAGCTCTTTGGTTGCTATTTTGATTTTAATTCCTAACAAGGTGGGAAATATAAAAATGTGAATATCCTTTCCTTTATAGTATACAAAAAGCTTTGGGATGTGTATGTGTTACGTTAGGCATGCCATCCTCTAATTTAGGTTTGAAACCTTAAAACATGGTCAGATTCACATCTGCATTTCAGATCACATTTATATAAATCGTGGGACATGTATTTCTTTATTCCCCTAGCAATCACTTAACTATCTTAATAACAAAGTAAGTCTTATTAAATTTTTGCTAAATTCTTTATATCTGTAATAACTTTCATCTTCCTTCTCCTTTCCCTCCACTTCTCCCCACAAACTATACAAAGTAAAGAGTGTACTTTACTTGATCCTTTAAACATACATATTGTAGTGGTTTAACCCGGCAGGCATCCAGATGCCACACAGCCACTCGCTCACTCCCCCTCTCAGTGGGGCGGGGAGAGAATTGGAAAAAAAATTTGCGGATTGAGATAAAGACAGTTTAATAGAACAGGAAAGGAAAGAATAATAACAATGATAACAATATAATAACGATACTATATACAAAATGAGTGATGCACAATGCAATTGCTCACCACCCGCCGAGAAAATGATCAAAAAACAATAGCCACCTCCTGGATCCCCCCCATTCATATACTGGGCATGATGTCATATGGTATGGAATACCCCGTTGGCCAGTTGGGCCGGCTGTCCCGGCTATGCTCCCTCCCAGCTTCTTGTGCGCCTGACAGAGCATGGGAAGCTGAAAAGACCTTGAGTAGCAGATTACCTAGCAACAACTCAAAACATCAGTGTGTTATCAACATTCTTCTTATATTAAATCCAAAACATAGCACTAGGAAGAAATTTAACTCTATCCCAGCCAAAACCAGGACAATATGCACCCCACAAAAATCTTATTCAACTCTTTTTAGACACAATAAAAAACTTCYTAGGAATATGAAGTTTGGGACAAAATTGACTCCTCCTGATACTTTTTTCTGGACACTTTCCCTTTCTCTAGTCAATATCCAAGATCTTAAATAATCACTTCAGATGTAGAGTCCCTCCTATCTCAGGCTGAATTTTCTAGGGTCTTTACAGTGTACTGTGAGTAGATGTGTTACGACTTTAGAATATTCGGAAAAGATCATTATAGGAAACTCCACATTTCATTTTGCGTTATGATCATAGTTGGAGAGCAAAGAACACTGTAGTCCAAATTTCTTTATTAATGGTCCTCATAAGATCTGTGATTTTTTAATATATATCTGTGAGATTTTGCAGACACAGAAGTTTATGTGGGTATGGATGATGCCTTCAAATAAATGTGTATAGCAGTTATTTGGTTAATTTTATTCTCATGAAGTGTTATCACTGATCTGAACTACAGTTTACTTTAAACTACAGTCTTCTGATATTTACAGAAATGCAGATAATAGACTGTTATTCCCTAGGGTATCACTCCGTTTAAATTGTATGTATATTACTTTTTTATTAACTTGCCCATTATAACATTATTTTTACGTCAAAGTTCTTTCTAAATCTGAAGCTAGAAGGTCCCCTGGCTTCAGGCGATTTTGATAGTCCCATGTTTATTACGAAAAAATAATGTAACCATCAGAATTTTGTTATAATTTTGTTACTGAACCCATTCTCTTAAAGCATATGGAATATCTGTTTCACAGACAAAATTTCAGAGCTGGCATTTTTTTATTGCATTTTTGTGGTATCAAATTTAACTTACGACTTAACATTGTGGGTTTAATGTGATATTTATGGAAGGACTGAGCCTTCACATGACTGCTACAGTGACTGAGTTCCAAGTGATATGCTTTTAACAGCTTTCAGCCAGTGAAATCTGGCTTTTATAGCAATGTTCAAGTAGCTATGGTGCTATAATGGTGGCAACTTCAGAACTTTTGCAAAGCTTAGATGAGCTTCACTGCAAACTCCCTTGGTTGACATTGCACACTTCCTCATAGCAGAAATACTGAAGCTGACCCTAACCACTGACTTGTTCAACAGCCAAGATACTTTATTGCCACAATTCTCTCATTTCAATATATGCTAGCAGTTATTGTCCACCTCCTTCATCTCCCTTCCTCCTCCTTCAACATTCAGAAGACAAATATTCTGACCACTCTTAGGATTCAGATTACATCTCACCAAATCACCTTCCTCATCATCTCTTCTCCTTCTTTTTGAAAGCTTTTGAAGTTCACCACCAGTTTTCAAGAAAAAAAGAAAGAAAGAATGTGATTAATATGTTCCGTGCGATAGTGGCATATGAGACTCAGCTTTCAATGATCAAAATCTCCCCATGTTATTCAGTGGCAATAATCTATAATGACAATAATCTATAGTGATGTATTTATTTATGGTGTGGCCAGATCCTTCCGCATAATGTTTTAAAACATGGCAAGTAAAATTCTGGCTTCTATGGGTCAAGAAATAGAAAGCTTTATCTCTTCTCTTTTTTAATTTGGAGTCACTACATTGCTTGCCATGATACCTCTAGAATATGTCATGTAACATACAACAATATTTAGCCATCTTTAGGATTTATTTTCATTTATCCAACTAGCTTCCACTACTATGTTTTTCTCCAGGATAACAGATTTACTCCTCCTCTCCCTCCCACTGTCCCCCCYGGTTTAGGATTGGTAAATCTCTGAATTTATACCCTTACAACAGATCTTTACTGGTTTAAGGAAATAGTTTCAAATTCCTGTTATATTCAAACAAATTATTTTGCCTATTTTTACATAAAGGGTTCTGCCATGGTTGAAACAGAAGCACCTCAGTGATTCTCTTTGGTATTGTCCTTTACTGGATTCACCCATACTTCCACACACAGTCACATAGCAGTTCTGACTCTTAATTTTGTATATTAATGAAAATGGAAAGTTACTTTAAACTTTAAGTTTAAATCAAAATTATTTTTAGTATAAATTGTATGCACAGAATTCTTTGATCCTCTATGACATCTTTTCATAGAACATTATCATAACAAAGAAGAATAAAARCAGCTGGAAGAGAATGGTTAAGAATTTCTTTGCTGGAGAATTTGAAATGAGGCAGCTGTAGATCCCAAAGATGTGAGAGTGTCATTTCCTTCTGCAGCTATTAAAAAGGACTTTTAATAAGAAGAGAAAAGAGAGGAACAGAGCATCAGTAGTTCCAAAAGCAGACAGCAGGCAGGATCCATATCTTGTAATTCTGCACTGACATTTTGTATTAGCTACCTATTTACTATTGACTACTGTAAAGTTTGTAGTAATGAATTTTATATTTCTAAGAGGTCTACAGCAGAAAAAAATCTCATCTTTGTGTTCTAAGTGCAGAAGTCTTCTAGGTTTCTCAGGAATTGTGTTCAGAGTTATATAGCTTAAAAATGCTAATACAACCACCTCAGTTGAGGATCCCTAGTGGTAGAGCTATCTTGAATAGGGAACCAATAAACAAGTTTGATTTGCTTCCAGACATTTAAGACAAAATTTAGAAGACCTTTAGGACAATATTTTTGTTTCAGGTGTTTTTGTCATTTTTATTCTCAGGGCATATCTCAGGCAAGTTTTATGAAAACTGCATTCACAATCAAAATATGACTTTCCTGTCATTTTGTATTGTATTGAATACTTGTTGTAAAATGCCTCTGTACTGCAAGAAGTCTTAGTTTTATAACCAAGTGACCTTCAGGGGACCAATATGCAAACAATGGATTTGTTGGCAACACAGGTGTTTAAGATAGCCAATGAATATTATCCTTGAGCAATTGTTATCTTAGCCAAATGATAAACTGTATATTTTTATTGGTATATTATGCATATACAGCTATGATTACACTTTGGTGTATAGCAATAAGCCCTATAAATATGCTAAAATTAATATACTATTTAAATTAATAAATACATTTTTTTCAATAGCAAGCTAACCTGTTACTGGAGACAGTTTATAAATACACTGAGGAGTATGTGAGGTTGGATTTAAGGGGAAAGTCACACTGAAGGGCTCAAGAGAACATTGTTTTTTCCTAACTTCAGATGCCCAGTCTCTGCTGCCTATTTCAGATGTTACTGAACCATTTTCTATAACAAGTCAACTTTAGGGTCAACTGAAGGTCAAACCTTACGTCTTTAATATTATAATTAACAAATGAAATACTGTGTAATAAGTTCTCCTTTCTCCTGTATTTCTGCATTGAAACTTGACATACCATGTTAAAGAGCAGCTTTTTTAGGTCATCAATCAGATGTAAGGTAAGTGAAGCTTCATTAAATGCTCCTAATGAATTTAGTATTCGTATACTCCAGAAATTTGATGTATATCATTGGTGTACATCCAGGCAAACTCCTTTCAACACTGTAGTTTTCTAAGCAGTCAGTGGAATGAAAATAACACAATTTCTTCAGCTGGAATAGCAGAATATTCACAAGGGAAGGGGGAAAGGGCTTTTCTATGGCTTCAGCATAAGCAGGAACCTGTTTGTAAGCAGAATTTCCCATTCCTTTTTAAAATAGCTTGTGTGCATGCAGTTAGTTTAAACACCTCAATATCTTATTTGAGAACATCTGAAGAGGACAGATGATGATAAGAAAGCAAGTAGTAATTTGTCAGGGAGTTGGCAGGGAAACACTGTAGTTTTGATGAACTATGGCATTTCTGACAATACAGACTTCTTGTGCCTGATGTCAGCCCTTCGCTTTCTGCCATTCATAAGCACTGCCGGGTGCATAGTGTAGATACGTTTACTTCTGTGGAGAGGGGAGAATATTAAATGAATATAAAGAAAGAAAGCATGCTCCATGGGAGAAAGATTTCATGTTTTTTCCAATTAAGCTACTCAGTAAAACTGACATAGAAATGGCCAAATTTAACACTTTAAGAATTGAGTTCCAAGGTGCATAAAATAGGATCTCTGCTAGCTGAGACTTAYAAGAGTTTCGTCATACTAGGGCTCTGAGTCACACAGATCACAGCCTGCTGTGTTAACACAAACTGAAATCAATGGCATTTTAATTTAATGTGTCAGATTGCAACCTGTGATGGCTAAGGAATGGACAAACTGCCATTTGTGGTGCTTCTGTGAGGAGACAGCAGCCTCTGGTCTAAGTGCAGAATGGACGGATGGAGACAATTGCTGTCATTACCCATCACAGGGAAATCCAAGAAGGACCATCAGCTTGAAACTTTATAGTGAATTAAAAAATATATTTGACCTAGGCTACAGTGAACTTTCTCTGAATTTTGTTGAATTGAGACAAGGAAAGTATAYATTCAGTGATGCCCCCTGTACTTTTTTTTTTCTTCCTTCACAGACCATTAACTTAAGTTTTCAACCATGTGAGATTTCATATCAAGACGCTTTGTAAGGAAATACAAAAGAGAGCATGAAATGTAATAAGTTACTTACAGAGAGAGAGTAGTTCAATTTACTGCTCCTACAAAGTACAGTTTAAAGCTCAAAGCATCTTTTCTGGAGCTTTCAGGACTCTAGCAGAAAGAAAACCAGTATCAGGTGGGTTTAATTTGTCATTAACTGAGGCACCTGGGTGTTTGAAAAGAGAAAGACCCATCCAGAAGTATGATTTAAATAAGCAGAGGAAACCATGTTTCCCTTTCCAATAAAACTTATCTGCCTGATCCATAATATATTTCTATTTTTCTTCTGCATAATAGGAAAGAGTGTTTCCRGATTAACAAACTGAATCACTTCAGACAAGGTGTAAATATTTATTTGTACCTAGCATTAACACAACACTCCTCATCCACAATGCAAAAATATTTTATTATGGCAGGTAAGCATTAGTACTCTATTGCTATAAAATAAAACAAAATACTGATTTGTTCACTCTAATAAGGGAAGTAAATAATGGAGCTCAGGTCACCTGATTTCCCATCCAATCTCTATACACTGAAGGCTTCAGTTATTTCTATATGCTATTAATATTCTTTATTGCATCCTGAAATCCACCAGAGGTTTGACTCCCAACTTTCTGGCTTCAGTAGAAACGCATAAGAGGATACTCTCCGATAAGCGCTAATTGATCAAAAGCAAATACTTAGCTTCTGTAGTAGTTCCTAGTTTTGATTAAACTTGCAGCAATAAGACTAATCTAAGTTTTGTGGAACATAGTACTATTTCTCAGGTTCTAAAGGAAAAAATAAAGTCAATTTAAGTGAAATCACATGTATAGCAACACATTAGAAAAATATTTTACCAGAGGTTCTTGTGTAAAAACTAACTTGATTGTATCAGCTTAAACCACATTCCRCAATAAGCCGTTTTCCCTATTTTTGATCAAACTGGAATAATATTGTTTAAGCTTGTAAAATATTTTAGAATACATGCATTTTTCAAATGGCAAAGATGCATAGATGATGAGATCAGAAGGGGTGCTTAAAATCAGAGGCAATATCTGTGTCTCGACCTAAAATGATCAAACCCAAAATGTTTTAAAACTGAAATTGTCAAGTCCATATTTGCAAATACTGTTGAAAGGCACAAATTAAGTCATTCTACACTGAACACTTTAAAAAGCATACTAATACAAACTTTACACGTGGATATAAACTTTATACATGGACAAGACTAAAGTGATCTATATCTTGATATGTTTATTTAAAATTTCAGAGAAGAAAGGAGATTTTCAAAGATGAAAATAGCCCATTAAAGAGAACCAGATCAATAATTTGAAATTTATGGCCTTGCTAATAGTGATACAGATTTAGATTCCATTCTTCTTAACTACTGGAAAACATATGCTATATTTGTGTAAATTGTTCTTTGTTCTTTCTTCTGATGAAGACCTATTACTTTCCATTTTCACCCTTTCTTGTATTAACTCTTGACAACCAAACCAATAGGCACTAATTCCTTGTGATAAAACAAAGATGGCGCAAAATAACCACATATTCAGAAGTGGCAAATCACCAGGACSGTCATTTAACCAGACTCCAGAATCAGCTTCAGTTCTGTTGTCACTGGTTATGTTGTCTTCAGTCTTATGCTGYTAGCATTCCCTATTCTAAAGAATTGACAGTCCAAAACGTGCGTAGAATTTTATAATGGGACACCAGTGAAATAAATAGCAAAGTGAAGTTATTTTACTGCACATTAAATAACTAGCAGCTGGAATAAAGAAGCCAAAAAAACCCACAAGCAAACAAACAAAAAAAGGAAGCATGAGAATAAAAAATGCATTACACAAGAAAATACAATATATAAGTTGCATTTTAAATGGAATATAGATTTAAACTCTTAGGAAGGCGTAGATCTCTTGGAAGAATGTAATGCCCTTTTGACAAATAAGTGAATGAAAGCAGTGAAATATGGCACCCTTGTGCTCAAGCTGGAAGGTTTATCAAATGCCAGCCACCCCTTCCATCTGTCCTTCCAGCCGGTCTGCATTTTGGCTTTTTAAATTTCTCCCACCATTCCTTCTGCTTTTCCTTTTTTGTTTGCTTCCTCACCTGTTTCTTTATGGTATGTCACAATATTGAGATATAACAGACTCTAA
Source organism: Oceanodroma leucorhoa (assembly GCA_030449065.1). Taxonomy (NCBI): domain Eukaryota; kingdom Metazoa; phylum Chordata; class Aves; order Procellariiformes; genus Oceanodroma; species Oceanodroma leucorhoa. The sequence goes on from JASVER010000018.1 coordinate 11,278,218, forward strand.
GTACAGTCACTTCTTAGCTCACTCCTAAACCTTTTAGGTTCTTCCACCTTGGGGAAAAAAAAAAAAAGGAAAAAAAAAAAGAAAATGGGTTAAAAAGTAACAAGGTGGAAAAAAATGTTGGTTAGGGCTCTGTTTAGTTTCCAGAAGCAATTCTTGCACTACCCACCTTGGAGGACTTTCTTCCTGTAGCAAAGGAAAAAACACAAAACAGGGAAAAGATTAATGCCTACAATGTCTCCAAAAATAACCCTGTGTTTTGAGATGTTGTTAAGACCATGGCAGGTCTCATGTCCTGTGAATATTTCTCATAACTGAGGCTAGTCTTTCGTGGTAATATTTATCCAAACTTTCATAAATTCGAAGCCTTGTTATAGGAAGCCTYGGGCTGCTTAGGGCAAAGTGCTTCCATTCACGCAGGTCCATTGCAGTGTGTTCAGAAAAATAATCAGCCTTAACAGGTACTGAAAAACAAAGACCTGTGTGCTGAGAAAAAGCCAGACATTCACTCATAATTTCAGAGAAGAGAGGAGAGGAGAGGAGAGGAGAGGAGAGGAGAGGAGAGGAGAGGAGAGGAGAGGAGAGGAGAGAAAAAGATGAATCAGGCTGCAGTAGAAAGGTAAATGAGGATTCAGGAGCATAGACCTGAGTTACATTAATGGCATTGCAGTACTTTTACAGTCATAAGACTGATTTTGCCTTCACATTGTATTTGTTGCCTACGTGGGGGATTTTACTAGGAAAATTTCTAAACTACTAAACAGTGCTCTGTATTTTGGTTTTCCATCCCAGTTTTGCTGCAAAATCACTGTGGTCCTATCTCAAAAACATGCTGGGGATCCTCGACTTTCCACCATAAGAACAGGTATTTCTATCTGCACACAGCTAAGCCCCGCAGAGATAAAAGTCCCAGGCCCCAAAGGCATTCTGATTACACCAGCATGATACCACTCCTGAGCTAATTATCTCTGCCTTTTGATAGGACCACCTATTTTGGCACAATGTAACATTGATGTACATATACTGTTTCTGATTCTTGGACTAACAGTATTAGTTTCAAGATATTTACCCAAAGTAAGCATGCCCTGGATGACTTTGAGCAGATAGTATCACTACTACAGCAGGAATCAAAGGCCTGGGAAAAACTTCTATGTAACATCAGATAATCTTTTACTTTACTACAGATACTGTAACATCTATATGAATGCTGCATTGGATGCAATGCATCCAAGTTAAAGTCTTTTCATTCTTTTCTTTTCTGTTTGTCATCATATTTAGCTCTTCCTTATGTGTGGTGTACGACATTAATGAACATAAAAGGAGAAAAAGTGAATCTGTGCAACTAGCACCCCTGTTTCCTTTGTACTGGGGACTAGAAGAAACCTCCTCTAGGGAAAATTGTACAGAGGAATAAACACCATGCCAGCAGGGACCGTTGGTGGGGCAGATCTGGAGAAGATGGAGTCAGAGTGTCTGTCACTGAATGTCCTAAGTAAGAACAGTAAGGACATGCCGGGGCAGTGAATGTACATACTTACACACTGAAACCATGGCATTTATGTATGCAGGGAGAAAAATCACTTTTCACACATGGCTTTCCTGAGGAGATATCAAGCACTGAGCTGAGTCCCGAGTCCCTGGCGCTGAACAAATTAATGTAACAAAATTACTCCAGCAGAACTGATTTATAATGCTTCAGTAAGGGAAACCTATCATGATGTTAAACTTTGAGTAAAAGAGGTTGTGGAAGGCATCTGTTATCATTTTTCTGGCTGCCTGACACCTCCTGTCATTGTGAAACTATCCGAGGTCACTGTTTCTATTGGAAATACCAACAATCGGAAACGAGACCTCAGGAGAGCCTGCTGCAACTGGGCTATAGAGTGTTTCTTATGCTTGGAAGGTTGTAAAACAAGTCACAACCCCTCCGTCGAGGCCAGTATGGCATTTTCAGTGTTTGTTCCCAATACCACAATGCCACAGAGATGAACCCTACTCATTGTGGGCCCACTAAACCACTTGTAAAGCGTTAGGGCAACAAATAAGTCTGAGACAGGTGTGTTCGTAAAACACGATTTTTTACCAGACACTTGTTGATTACAGTCAAATACCAAARGAGAGACTAAAGGTTATCTTGCCCTCTAACATTTCTATACTAATGCCTAAAAAAGATTTTAAGTATCTAAGAAACCTTGTATGCTAAGGATGTGATCATCTGCAATTTTATTGGAATTTGTGTATCCTGCACATTATCGTCATTAGTGAAGATTTTTTAAATGGAAATATGCATTGTTGAGAAGGCAATAAAAATTGGTTTGATTTGTGCTCTTGTAAAGTGATATACTTATCTATAATTTTCTTCTGATATTATTTGTCACAGCAGTTAGGAATGAATAATTTACTCCTAGATTATGTTTTGTTTAATTTTTTTTCAGACATCTCATGATAAAAATGGTGGAACACACAAGACTTTGCACAGAAGTGATGTTTTTGATTCAGAAACTTTATTAACAAAATTACCAAAAAATGGATTTGACTAAAACTAAACTTATTTTTCCCCCCATATTTTCCTCATATGAAAGAAAAAATAAAAATCAAAACTTGTTCCATTTGGACAAAATTTTCTACTCACTCGATTTATTTGTCTGTGCATCTGTTGATTTATGTTCAGAACCGTTTAAAAAAACACAGGGCAATGAATGGTTACATTAAAAACATGGTAAATGGTTCACTCTCATTCCTCTGTCCCATTGTTAGAGTACTCTGCAAGGATGTAGGAGGGTTCAGTCCAGTGCCTTCCTTGGTCTAAAGCAATTTAAATCTGCATCTTCCATTTTAATTCCCTGCAGAGTATCTGGGTGGGTTTCCTCCAGTCCCTTTCACTGGAGATATTTCAGTTCAGAGATGTGTTCATCCTGTGATTCTTTAACTTGGAAGYTGGGACATTTATTTTTTTATACAGCTGTGACTTATACTGGTAGATTCCGAAACTACCAGGACACCGGCATTGTCCCATGATTGTTTCCCATTAAAGTGTTAACGTGATCCTTAGCACAATGTGGACCTGTGGCAACTGGTGTCCTCCAGATAATTTCTAGGCATAGCTGGGATTAGCAGTGGGATCCTTCCCAGTGAGCAGATTGGATCCAGCCACCATTTTTTGGAAGATAAGAGAATTTAACCATATGGATACAAGCTGTAAAGTTTCTGTTGCTTGAAATCTGTTTTGACTACCAGCATACTTCTGGTAAAATAAATATAGCAAACTCATAGAAGTTGAGATCATGCCCCAAASTTTTTAATTTATATGTATGTGGGCGGTCCTGCCCATGAAGGCTTTAACAGTCTACCCTTGTTAATTTTTTTTAATCTGTTTGAGTGCAAGGGGATGGTGTGTACCATATTAGATATCCTACACACTCTGTATACTTGTAAATGCAGAGTTTGAGAGTAACAGCCACCAATCACTCATCAGAGCCATTAGCCCTGTGTGACAAGACCATAAATATACTTGTTTGAAGATAGATATACCCTTTCAGTTCCCAAAGCATATCAATAAAAACCGCCTCTAACATTGTAAGCCAATGTTCACAGAAAAAAACAGCTGAAAAACGTCAAAACGTAGTGGAATCAAAATGCCAGTTAGAACCTGTGAAGCACCCACAGATACTTTTGCTCATTATTGCTTTGACTTAGTCAATGGTAATGAGTTGTTCCTGAAAAATGCTTTCCCATAGACTTCCAGATAAGGTAGAACAAATGTGCCTGAAAACACCATCACAAACAAGAGAGCCCTTTAGGAAGGACAAGCCATTGATTCTGTTATGTTTTCATTATTTTGACATTGGTCAGAACAACAAGTGCTGTGTGAAGTTTGGTGATACTCTCACATTTTGATACAAAACAGTGCGTAATTCCTGCAAAGATATGTATTGTTCTAGACAGCAAGGCAGAATATATAAAGATGGTACTTGTTATAAGAGCTTTTGAACTGAAGGTTCTAGATTGCTTTATTTTTTTATTACTTTAATGAAATTACCCTAATAAAATAATTATACAGAGTATTTACTCATTCTTGTTTCTTTAAGAGATTCCTACTGCAAAATTCTTGAAGACTATTTGAATAATAAATAGAAAAAAATATTTTGTGAAAGTTGAAAAGAGAATGATTAGCTATTTTCAGGATCTCCAGCTAAAATCAGAATGGATTTTATAGTAAGCATTTCAGTCCTCTGAAATATTTGTAATTTTTAGCAGCAGTATGTGATACTTGAGAGGTGCACCCAATGATTTGTAAAAGATTAAGGTTTGATTTACAGAAGAGGTATGGTGCCAAAGTCCTCCTGATATCTGGACCTCCCTGTTCAGTGAATGCATGCATGACATGSTTGTTCTCAGGTGTGCTTACCGGATCATGAGTCCTGGTGAAAGCAAAGAGGACTCAGTTCTTCCTTTCTGTTGAGCAGACAAAGTGAAAGGAAGAAGATATTTGTCCCTGTCATCTTAATTTTCTAAATGCAAAGGCAAGTTGTCCATCATAAATGAGCTGATGTGTTAAAGGAAATAATAAGTTCCTGCAGCAATTTTGGTTGGTAGCAATTGTGACATCTAATACTAAATAATAATTCTAGAAGGGCCACAGCAATGTTATTTTAATTAATTACATTTCCTTTCACATTATCTTAATAAAAAACACCAATTTATCAACTAATTTCATTTTCCCTTTAGTAAAAACAATGATTTTTAACTCCCAAAGTCATTGATATTAAGAGAAGTATTGTGCAAGAGCCATTATTAGTTAAGTACTGCTTTGAAACCAGCTTGAAATTTCATAACATCTTTGGAGTGTCATAAATAATATTTAATTTTTAATTTGTTGGAATAATTATTTTTTTTCATCTAAAGTGTATCTATCTGCAGACTTTTAAAATCTTAATAAAGGAAAAGTCATGCAACTTACAGTCACTACTGTATTTACTGCAACATAAATTGACATGCTTGTAAAGATGGGTCTAAATTGCAAAATTTAAAATAGTCTCTAACCAATCAGAGTGTGTTGATAGAGATATACATCCAAAATTTGTAAACATGGGAGATATAACAGTATTACATTCCGAATACTGAAGAAACCTTTACTGGTTTTAAAAGCTTCAAAGCGAAATATTCAAAGACAATAAGGTGGAAGAAATTTTGGATTGCAAGTTCAGAGACAGATAATTTTTACTGCTACACAGAAGTTTTCTATATATATTTTACTTCCGACAGAAAACTTAGTCTCTTAAATACTGACATTTTATGCAAGGAAATTTATATTTTTGATGATTTTTTCTCTTAGGAAAGTTGAAGTATTTTGTTGAACCCTTCTGATGTTAATTTATAATTGATTGGAAACAATGCCTCATTGTGCAAATGGGAAAAACAAAGTCCCAGGAAGGCCTAGATTGCTGTTGTACAATTTTGCTGCTCTACCTGTAGCATTTCAGTTAAATAGTTTCAGATGACTGAAGAGAAATTTCAGATTGACTTCATAGCTTCATAAGATCTGCTTTTCGCATCCCCCCCTGTTTAAGCTTCCTCCTACATTTGGAACAGGGCAAGCTCTGTTCTCTTCTGTCTGACAGATACCTGAGCACCTAAAGTAATAGTGAAAATAATCTTCATTTATCATGACAATTGTTTTCATTTACTGTTAGAAAGACCTTTCTAAAAATTAAAGATAAACATTTTTTTTTTCAGTATCCATACAGTTTTTGTCCCTTATCTTTCATTCACAAATTCCTATCAAACTTGCAGAAAGAAATCCTAAAGTCCACAGTGGATAAACCGGCTGGAAAAGGTCTGAGATACGGATATATTACTGAATATAATTCATTCAGTAGTTATGTGGATTCTTTCTGCATCTAATTTACTGTCATCTCACCTACTTGCATGGGCACTGAAATACCTATCTGTGTCAGCACTTTGCTTGAAAATGAACGATAAGGACTTCACACCCACYACACTCCTTTTTCTTTTTCTATTTTAGTGGAACTGAATTGTGATTTGGAAGTCTTTACAGTGCATTACTGTATTGTAACTAGAACCACAGGGCAAATCACAGGGCATGGTTTTCACCGTAGTCTCAATCAGCTGAGACTACGGTCTCAATCTCACCCCGCTGCAATCAACTAAACTGATTCAGTCAGATCCAGGAACACTTGCTGTGCAGAAATAAGAAGAAGATTTGCATGCCAACACCCAGAACATATGTTAAGCGCTACCTGCTTCATTGCAGAACTGCTGATTTAGTGAAAACAGAGGTAAAAAAAAAAAATAAAAATCTTTGCCATGTTAAACATGGGCAAGGTCCATTTTTTTATTTTTCCCCCGTGCTGACATTGGAAGTCTTTTCTTCACTTTAGTGTTCCTTTTTAGACCAAAGCTATCATAACTGCAGCAATAGGGAATGCTAAACCTGTTGAGTAGACACAAATGTCTTTTCTATTTCTAGAGGAACAAAGCTTATTTCATATCCTTCTACTCAAAATGTTTTGCTCGCTTTGTGACAGGCTGTGTAGACTTGTCACAAGGAAACAGCCATGGGAGGAGGTACTGAAGTATTTGGTGGTTGGCCATGTTCCATTTACTTTCTGAAACACAGAGATTTCACTGTGTCCTCTTGTATCTGATCCTTCCAACAACAAAAATTGCTGACCCTGTCACTTGCAATCACTGGTATTAATGAATGACCTTCTTTACATCAGAAACATCTTCCTTCTTATACAGCATACAGCTGTGTGACCAAAACACTGACATTTAAAACATGTTAATGTGGGATGGAGGGAAGCATGGTTTAATTCTAAACCACTAATGTCCAATTTTAATCTGATTTAGAGTATCGGATGTGATTAAAACTGATTATAAATGAGAAGCTTTTACTTCAATCTACTTAATGTTTTAACCTCTACTATACAGAATTTGCACTTTTCAACAATTCGTCATTTTAAGTCTTAACAAAGGGCTTCCATAAATCACCTTGCACAGGTTTAGTTATGCAAACATGAAAAGAAATGACAAGTCGCCATTTGCCAGAAGAACCTTAGGTTCAGAGATTTCATTTGCGTATTTTACATATATTTATTTACATATATTTAAAKATATTTTACTGTTTACAGAACCCAGGAAAAATTGAAGCTGCAGAGCATAAGCAGGACAAGTTATTCATGGATCCTAAACAGGTCAACTACAGACCACTGCAACAATAACAGAACTCAGGAATTAAAACTTTGTTCTTCTCTCACCCACCCACACAGAGGGGGGTTTATTTCACATTTGCAATACTACACATCCACTACAGAAAGATGAGCTGCTCATGTTCAATACCACTTAGGCAGTGCAAGACTTACAGAAATCATGTACTTCTACACCATCATGAACTGGAGAGTATCTGTTTCAGTGCTCTCACATGGAGAAAGCATCACCTTCCCTACTGACAGAGGGAATGTCTATGTAAAATTTGTGTGACTTAATCTTCCTCTTTTATTTGCCCTTTGTCATAGGAGAAAATAAGAGTCAAGGATAAAAGGGACCAAACTGCCAGCTATTTTTAGCTGTTCATAAATGGTTTAGAATCTGGGTGTCCTTTATGTGCTCAGGGCCATAGAAAAGAGAGCGACACATCTGGTTGTGGCTGCCTTGTTCCAAGGGCTGCCCTGCGCAGAATGTGAGCTCACTGAACCTTAGTGGAAGATCAGAAAAACAGAACAGAAGTCTAGCTTGACTTTCTCTGTCATTTATTTTCTTTCATCAGGACTATTAAAAGACCGATGGCAAAGCACTGAATCCCTCAGCTGCAAATCATCAAAGACTTCTTCTTAACTTCAATAAAAGAATTCTCAAGTCACTCGGACTCTTCATTTGCTCTTTAGTAAATAGCAGATACAACCAATTTTGGCCCCCATGAAATACATAATCTGCTACAAGAAAGTAGCTCAAACTTCAGAATCTCAGACTCTTTTGTTAGAGAAAGCATAACATTTCTTTTGGGTTTTCTGCCATCTCCACTTTCAATAGTTAACCCTCTGACTTTATCCTCCATGTTATGGTAGTTACAGACCCTTAAATCTCTGCTATCTACTCTCAGCATTCCCAAAGCAAAATTCAGGCTTTGATTTAGAATGAATTTTAATATAGATAATACAGTTTGTTCACTGTAATCCAATGCTTCCATTTTTTCCCCAGAATCTTGTCTCTTGACCAGGATCCAGATTCTTCTGAAGACTCGGATGCATCTGTTCCAGCTTTGAAGTTGGTAAGTCCTCTCACTAGCATCATTATAGAGTCTTTGAAGTCCAAAGGGCAAAAGATCAGCAAAATAAAAGGAATGATCTGTTTTTCTAGATATGAAAATTAATGTCTGTATATATTCAATAGTATGATTTTAATACATGTAAAAGTGTAGCAAAAAAATTTCCATGTTGAGAAACACAACAGGTAAATTAGGCATGTGAGTGGGCAGGTGCCTGGTATGCCCAGAGGGCACAATTCGTAAAAATATCTCCAATAATTGCCTTAGACCCCCATAAGGGGCAGATTCTTCGTATGTGTTGTCCCTCAGAGAGATTCACATGCTCATACCTGCTGGAAACTAAAGTCATCATCCATGGCTGACTACTTCCCAGGTATACTAAATATCTGTTCAGTTTTTCAGTGCTTGAAAAGCAGGTGCTTCTCAAAGAGATATCTGGTACATCTGTTTAGAGGCAGATGAATCAATAAGATAGTGCCTCTTGGGCAGGTAACTATTCTGACCTCCTTGAAAAGGAGGTCACTGTCAAGGGTGCCTCCAAGGCATACTCTGTTCAGCCAGCATGCACACCGGTTTCAGAACCTGGTGGCATGGCAGGTTTGTTTTAAAATGAGCTACTGGGCATGTAACTGGACTCAGGACTGTGGGGTGGACACTTGTTCAGGCAACCAGTCAAGTCAGTCTGTCTTAAAGGTCACATAGGCTCTATAATAACAAAGACCTCGTTGCCTGACTAATTCCTTTCCATTTTGCTCTCTTATTTATTTTGTCTGCTTTACCCTTTCTTCTCCCTGCTTCACAATCTTTTCCCCACAGTGAACCACAACCTGAGCTTAGGTAACCTAAAATAGATTCCCTGTGAGGAAGTTACAGTTTTCTATAGTCTAAATTTAATCTTCCTTCAGTGCACTATGCAGAACAGATCCAAGTCCCGGTGCCACTGGGAAAACCTCTGAGCTGCTTACTCCATGCTGGGGATCTCTGCCATCCGGGTCTCCAGCAGAGGAAAAGAGCACAGCAAAATTCAGGGCATTTCTCTCTCTCTTTCATACAGTTAAGTGGTATGTTTGGGGACAGCGGCTCGACAGAGGAGTATATAAATTAGCCCTGTGACTCTGTAGGACTCCTTTATGTTTGACATTAAGCCTGCATTTTCTCACTGAAGTATAATAAGTAAAACACAGGCACTGGGGTAAGAGTAGTGTTACTGTTTACTTTTGGCAAAGACAGGGCAAAGCGTAAGATGTGACATGGTTCTCCCTGGTAGGTGGCAAGCCGACATTTTTACAGTGGAGAATCAGTAATTACATCTCATTGAACTAAATCTTCCTGTGGAAGAGTTACCATGTCTGCACCCAGTGAAATTCAAAGCAGAGACCTGTGCACCTGTATTCAATAGCTTAGAATAATTTAGAACTCCATATTTTGGTTCCTTTATGACATATGTAGTCTGGTGCCTTTTCTTCGCTCCTGGCTAACAATGAAGAGTGACTGCCCCTCTGTAATTCTGTTCTCATTGTTTATAGACCAGACCAACAGAAGACTTAATACTTCCTAATTGTATCCTAAGTCTATTGAGAAATATAGTATATTATCATTATTTTTATATGGACGTAATATTTTCTAAAAAAAATTTAATACCTAAAATTTAATACCTAAAATTTCAAATCATTTAATACCTCATATTTGATGTGGAAAAAATGTTTCACAGCTAAAAATTGGGAAATGTTCCTTACGAGAAAACAGTTTTTAAAATGGAAATTGTCAAAGAAAAAGGTCATTTCACATAATAAAAAAGAAAAGCAAATCTGAGAGTTAGTGATTTTCTGTTTGAATTCCAAGCTGTTTTTCATCTAAAATTGAATGTACTTACATTTAAATACCTAGATGAAAGAAAGTATTTCAAAATTATTTCTATTAAATGTTTAACATGCCTCAATCTAAAATTTTGTGTTGAATGGCTCATTCATGGAAACTGAAAAGAGAGAAAAGTGGAATGGCAAACTTTGGATGCTGATCAAGGACAGAAAATCCATCTCTTTTGCAGCTCTCATTTGCTTTTTCCAGATTTCTTCCATGGGTTGCCATAGTTACCTTTCAATGGAGGAAGTTACTCGAGAGGCAGGTGAGCAGCATATCTGCCCTTCATGTGCTGCTATGTCTGCTCTGTTGGTATCAGGCCACCTTCAAATTCTGGGCTCTGCTCCCAGTACAATGCCAGCTCACCAAACCGATAGGCTAAAACTGGTTGTGTCTTACGTAGTTTCTGCATGACGGGTTTATTTTGACAAATCGATGCTTCACAAATAAAACACTATTGCAAGATCATGGAATATGGGATAGACTTATGCGGAAAGGTAGGTGCCAAAGCATGTCCGTCTGCTGTGTCATTGTTGTTGGTTCACTATTTTCTCTGATGCTTTCAGTCACTCTCCCTCCAAATATTGGCCCGAAAATAAACACATTTTTCACTTCCAATGCATTATAGAGGTTCACAAAGACCAGCAACTCAAAATTCTTGTGGCGTACTGACTTGAAAATGTTAAGATACCATCATCCAACTGGAAATTATTTGGATTAATTCCTTGCCATATGTGGTTTTATTATGTTTGTTTATCTTATAGCCAAGGCATTGATTTAAAAAGTTCAGTCTTTCCATACAGAAGGAGCTACATATGTATTTATTTTCATCTTTATCTACCCCCAGAAGCTAGTAAACAGAAGATATGTATTACACAGGCAGTAGGAGGGGTATCCAACCACCTGCTCAGCAGAGAATTTCCTAACACAAAAATTCATTTAAATAAAATACTGATACAATTTTAATTCAGCAATCTTGTCATTTTATTCAGACATATTGAGGTATATAACGTGCCATTTGCCAGAAGCAGCTTGGAACTTTAGGAGCAAAACACTATGCATGCCACTTTTTGACCTCAGCTGCAAAAACTTTGTATATAATTCTCCTACACGCTTGTATTCTGCATGACTGGATTAATGAATACAAGAATAATAGGCCTCCAAGGTGATTTACATGCATTGATTAAATGTCATCATTGAAATGCAGAAGGTTCTATTGCTAGAGACGCTGAGAAGAAAGACGGGGAGATTGTAACCATTGCTTAAACAAGTTGCTTATCAATTCTTTTTAGCATATAATTACATTTTCTTGTTTTACCAAAAGGATACTCAAATAATAAAACATTCAGAAAGTTGTACATAAAGTTATTTAATTTTGCAGTTGCAAAACATATTATTAGTTCTTTTACTGTATGCTAATGTGTACAGTACAATAAAGTTGGGGAAAACATTAACTTTTTGCAAGAGAGAATTCAAAATGTTTATGGAATAGTAAGTGATTGATATCAGAGGAAATAAAACCTTGCCTTAGTACAATAGAGAGACTGTAAAAGTGGATTAGATATTTATCTCTTCAAAATATTTGAAAAATGTGAATATGGCATGGAGAGAGATTGTTTAATTAAATCTCAATGAAAAAGTTAATTTTCTGTCATTACCAGTATACATTAAATATCCACCCTAACTACCACAACAAAGTATCTAATAGCGAAATCTCCCAGGAAACTAAATAACCCAGGAGTGACAAAACTCCCTTCACAACAAGTAAAAAATTTGTCATTGACCCAAAATGTCAAAACTACTGCATGCTTCAGTACGGTGCTGTCTCCAAGTTTCACCCCCAACCTATATATAACGCATCATATGTCATATCATCCACATGTGATATGTTACATACAGGTTAGGTAGGTCGGCACTATTACAGTCAGACAAACCCTGCTTGACTAGTGATAGCAATTAAAAATTATGGAATGCTATTGTGTTTGTCTGAATCTTTTATGCAAATTCAAAGTGATGATTCGTTCAAGTGTATCTGAAAGGACGAAGCTTTAGAATTTTTATATATATACTATTTATATTTTTCCCTAATCAGTACAATTTAACATGTACTGACTCAGCAAGGTATTTTTCCCATCTTTCCATCCTGACTAAATCAGCGATTGAGAAACTTTAATAGATTCTTCCTGTTACTACAACTACATTATTTTGATCAAAGACCAAAAGAAGATATGTCACATCACAAATAATAATAATAAAGAATACTGAATAGCTAAGGCATTCAAGTAATTGAGCTAGATAAGTATAGAAGGGGACTTATATGAGATATCTCTGAACCAGCAGAGAAACAGGTGGTAAAAATCTAAGTGTGCTTGTAGGCAGGAAAAATAGCATATTTACTCTGAAAACATTCATTCAACCAGAATTTAAGATTGAGACAACAAATGTGCATATTTTAAAAAGGGAATGTATACAAAACACCATTAAAAAAGCAAACAAACAAAAAAACTTAAGGTTGTATTGTTAAGAATTTGTGTGCTGTTAAAGATTTGCTCTTCAGCTTGATAGCTTATTAATAAGGCTCTTCAACAACTTATTATGTGGATGTATGTATATACAACTACACATTGTAACAGTACTTCAACCCTTGTATGTGGGGGCTGAAAAACATTCTCATGTATCAGTATTACACAAATTACTCCTGACTCGCTTTAGAAATTGTTCTGTCCCATGTTCTTTTCCAGCTCCTGATGTTTCTGAATGATTTTTGTGTTGTTTACTGTGGTGGTGAATGCCAACAAGAATAATAGACCGGACAGTCGCATCTCCTGTAATGTCTGGTCTTTACCTCCTTCAGGGTCAAGACAGGGTCACGATCCCCAGTTATGAGACACTACTTGGATGGAGAAGTAAGCATTACCAAATCAGACATTTATATTTAGTGTCATAAAAATTATTTGTGTGGATGATGGGAAAAAGACACATGGTTTATAAAGACATCAAATAGTTAATTTCCAGTTGTTCAGAAAAGAAAGAGGCTCCCTGAGGCTTATGCTGCATCTTGGTATTTATTGAACTTTAAGCTACAACCAACAGGCTGGTTAATAACAATTCATGCAGCTGTCAATCTTTTTGACCAATGTCATCAATATTTCACGCTGCCAAATAACAACAATTAAGAACCAGGACTGGAAGAAGCACTCAGGGCAAAAGTGTTTCTAACACTATAATGAAATCGACGGTGTAGGACAGACATTTCCAATGGGCATTCAGAGAAAGGCTTTCCTGTGATTTTCTTTTCAAAACAGTGTGAATCAGTGTTCTTTATTACACCTCAAAGCATTCACACACTGGACAAATTTCATAATCTTTACTCATAAAACTCAAATAAGTATATATTTTGGAATGCACATTAGTTAAGGCAAACTAGAATTTTAACCTGAAAACAATGCCTATATTTTTATAAAGAGCAAAATTTTTCAAGTGTTAATTGAGTGTTAATTTACATTTTGGTAAATGTTTACACTCAGCATTAGCTGAGACACCTGCCCTCCAGCCCAAATGAGTAAAAGCAACCAATTCTATAAATTCTTTTTCAAAAACTTTGTTTAAATGTTTATATTTCACTTCAAACAGACCATACCTGACTGCTTCCAGTCATAAATACAGTCATAGGCATAAAAACTTGTTAATGGTAACCAGCAATGTATGAAAAAAAGTATAAAAGGGAAAAAAGGAGCTATGCTCCTCCCATATTAAATGATTGACTTTTTTCTTTTAAGATTTTATTTTAATCATGTTCAAATCCAGATACTTAAAAATTTTTATTTAAGTGCTTTTAAAAGAATATTTTTAAAGGAAGTTTATGTGTGTATATATGTTCTAACTCTACGTAGTTGAAATCTACGAAGATTTTTGAACAGTGGTAATTTATATGTTTCTCCAAGCCCACTCTTCACATCTCGTACATGTCTCCTGTGTCCAACACACATTTCTGTATTTCTCCGGAGCTGTAACTTGAAGTTACAAAAATGACCAGATAAGATTGAAGGAGTAGCCGTAATATCTCTTTTGGTATTTGTTGCTTTTGCAGAGAGCTCCAGCACATCTTTTTAGCTTTGAAGCCATCAAAGAAAAATGAAGGTAAAGAGTTCAAGTAAATGTCAAAGTCCATACTAGTAGACAACTTAAACAAATTCACGGGAGTGCAAACAACTTTGCAACTTCACTGTGATTTTAAAGGTGTAATATAAATCCCCATGTCATACGGGCTTATAGTATATTCTGCAATAGTTTTCTTATATCACCCAAGGACTCTTAATCTTTTGGCCTACTGAAACAAATGGAAGTTTTAATAAAAAATGGGTTAATTAGAACACAGGAGAAGATACATATACTACTAAGCCAAAAAGAACAACAACCAACCAAACAAAAAAACAAACAGAAGAATGATTAAAAACTCCACAAGTACCCGGGAACACCACGTAATGAAAATAAGAGAAAATTAAGAAAGACATTTTAAAGATGTGGACTTGCATGACCATTACTCTTTAAATTGAAAAGATGTAGGCATCACACTACTTTAGATCCATTTTAAATTGAAGATTTATGCTACTTACAAATAAAAAAGTCACTACACACCTGAAGATCCTTTGTGGATGCCAGTTAGAAAAACTGTAACCGAGACAGGCAGAATAGGTATCTGTTCTGTAAGGATCACTTTGATCATATAGGTAGTGTAATAGTGGTAGTAATACTTGTAATTACAATGGTTACGTGCATTGCACTTAAGTATTATGTAGGTGTTTACAAACATGTCAAATAGGTCGGAGTGGTAAATGGAAAACCAACAGTAGGAGATATGAACGTGAATTTACAAGATTTCCAGTGAAGGATTGGGGGTCTTATGTTTTACATATTACAGATGTTAAGTTTACCTCTTAAGTTTATTACTCTCTTTTATTATTTTTTAGTTTCTACTAGTGTGGAATGAAATACAAAATTACTAAAAAATAAAGATTACCTACATAAGAAAGATCTTCCCAAGAAGTCTTCTTGCAGTAATAGTCATATTGATGATGTTCCTTTCCTAAATGTATACAAAGATCTCAGCTGGGACCTGGGATGTACTCCTTAGTCTGACAGTACAAATATAGGCAAGATGTCTGTAACTGTACAGGAGACAGAGAGAGACTGACCACAAAAGTCTAGCTTGAACTGGTTGGTTTAAAGTAATGGGTCATCCTTACAACGGCAATTGCTTATTCCCCAAGGGCAATACTTTATTACTATTTCTCTTGCTGCCAGTCCGTAGTTGTTTCATTAAACCTATTGATGTTTCTGTCCTCTCCATGGTTACTAATCTTCTTTACTCCTCCTACATATGTGTCTTGCTGATTTAAATACTTGGCTACATGGCCCTTAACCTCTTATTAAAACTCTGTGGAAATTTCCAGTGGTAGGTGTTTGGTTGGTTTTTCCCATATTTTTTTGTTTCAATCAACATGCAGAATGGGGAATTCTGAAATGTTCATTTTTTTAAAAGGGACAGTACAAAGTCTGTCATACAAGAAAAAGGATTTTTTTCTCCTGATTTTATTTTTTTGTGGCTGAATAATGCCCTGTGAACTCCGATCTGTCTTTAGAACAGAATCTACATACAGATACAGGGGTATAATATGCAAAGGTCTGTAATTCCCACCGACCATTCTTGCAGTTTCAGAAAGACCTGAAAAAAAGTGGGGGAGGGGGAGGAAAGCTTCTTCTTCCTGTGGAAAATTCTTTTCACTTGTGCTTTCCTGATGAAATTTTCAATTGTGTAAAGTAAATCTGCAGGAATGACTGTTTCAAGTCCTTAGGCAAAGACGAAAAATAGCAAATAATTATATGAAGTAAGAATTATTCCACTTATGCATCTCTCCTACCTACAATTAAATCTTTCAAATTTGAACTACAAAAAGAGGAGGTTACACTATTATTTCTCAGTCTTTGTGTTACTGTATGTGGATGATGCATCCAGTTAATACATACCTGCTAGCTGATTTTATCTCCTAGGAAAGTAAAAAATAAAAAAAGCTATTAGGTGCCCCAAGGCCCTTGAAAGTGAATCTCTGTGTTCATGTTGAAATGAGTTAAGACAGTCCAATGTGGCCGAGGACAGATATGTTCCTAATTTATAACACTGGATGTTGTAGCTTTTATTGGGCAAGCAAATTGAAGAAGAACATGAATACATGTGGTAGGTTAGCATGCAATCTAGGCTACAAAGCAAAGCTTTTTCACAAATAACACTATCAACATTTTATCAAATGTGCTATTTATATTTCCTCTTTGTCTACAGGAAATAACCAACATTTAAGGATATCTTTTGGACTACCTTGCATCAAGAAAAGGCACATTGCATGACACATTAAACTGAACTGTTCGTGCCTTGGGTCAGCAAAATATATTATTTCCTCTCTGGAGCTGGAGTCTAAAATCTAAAACTTACCAACCAGCACTTCGTAGAACACGTTGCCTACTAAATATTCCGTTATTGGTTGCGGGGAAGAATAAGGTTTCTCTATATGTGCAGAACCTGTTAGATGATTAAAGGCAATTTGTCTGCCCACACAGACCTGCAGTTCAATAGAAATTACATCTTATCTTCTTAGGAGGAGCCAGAGCTAGAGGAAGGGAACCCCAACAAATCAGTTTTCTGATATAGTATAATAGAACGAGCTCAGCACCTGCAGATAATATATTTTAAATATATAGTCTTATTATATTTTAGGTTTGAAAATGTTTAAAAAGCATTAGGTTTGAAAAGCGTTCATTAAGAAATGTACAAGGTCTAAACAACGCATATCTTTGCAAACAGAAAATATGCAAAAATAAGACCACTGGTTTATAATTATAAAAAGGAGCTGAGAGTTTTCATCTTTGTTGCATTTTCACCTAATGATCTCCTGGTGTTTTATGAAAGCAATCTGGAAAAGATTATTTCCTTGCTGCATGTAAAGTAAAGGCTGGTTGCTCAGATTGGTTCAAATGTATAAATTATGCCAATAGCAAAGTCATCTAAAAAAGCTAAGATGACAATTTCTGGAAGAATAAGGAAAAAGAAAAACATTTAGGATTTCCCCAGTCTGGGGACTCCAGTGTAGGATATTTTAGGGGAACATAGGTTTTTAGTCCCTTTACATTTTATCCGGTTTTCCCAAACTTTTTTCTGATCAATAGGCAATCCTGTTCTCCATTAAATGTTTAGAAAACAGACACTAGTTATTAAGATTTTCAGGGGCTCAACTCTTCTGTAACTAAGATCTGAAGTTGCTGTCACTGAAATGATGCTATCTTCAGTAGGAGTTTCATTATACCAGGAATGATCCAATTTTGTTCAAGTGTCAATTTTTTATTTTTTATTTTTTCAGTTTGTTTGTGGAAACATTAGGAATTACTTAACTGACAGATCTGCATTTCACAGCCATGTTAGGTGCCATCTCAGCAGTGCAGAAAAAGTGAGCAAAGAAGTTTTTATAATTAAAAACAAAGACACAAACCCTTTCTGGAGTGTGTAATCTGCAAAATACTAGCCCCAGGTTACAGGAACAGCAAGACTGGCAGACTGTACAACATACTGTACAGTACAGTACAGTACAATGTCTGTAATTAGGAAAACAACTTCAGGGTACAAGGTCAAGTGCAGAAGAACCTTTTGTCTCTTCCCAAACACCAGGCTTAAGATGAGTCAACTCTGAGCCATAAGCTCTACTCTGTCCTCTGCTAGGTTCATATGGTTAAGGAGGATCCTGATTCCTCTGAAATCAGTGGTTAATGTCCCATCAATATCAGCATGCCTGAGATTTGTGCATTATGAGCTGGTATCTGGGTCTGTATAATGCAGTCGGGAATAAGAAATTTTCTGCGTTCTCAGAGTGTTTAACTCACTCGGAGCAAGGCCATTACATGCATTAGATTATTTTGCCTTCTTGGAACTCACTGGCAATGTGCAACCATTGATGGGGATGCTATGTTTTTGGCAGGTGTGGGACAGCCAAGTTCTGATTTCTCTGAGACACCCTGAGCATTTTGGCATGCCAATGTAATAGGAATGAGTGGTGAGTTGATATTCTTCACCACGAAGTTATGGAGTGCTCTCACAGGTTTTGGAAGAAAATACCTTTGCATTTTTAGGTTCCACTTTCAAGGAGAAAATTGAAGGTGGATGTGTAAAGCTTAAAAGAAAGTTCTGAAAAAGTCTGGAAATATGGTTGGAAACTTGGGTCATTTACAAGGTTGGGAAAGACACGTGAGATGTTGATGGAGCAGTTCCTTTGCATATATTTGACTTCCACACTCGATGTCATGGAGCAGAAGCTGAGTCACTAACCTGTGTGATTCAGTATTCCCAGAGAAAAGCTCTGTTAGATATTTATTTATCAAATGAAGGATTCTTACAGCATAGTGAGGATGCATCCTCCGTAATCAAGAGCTACCTAAAGACAAAGATTCCTTTACCGATTCTGTTTAGACATAACGAAGACCTCAAATTGCTCTGAATAGTTGTTGCTGTTTTTACAAAATTGTTGAATGACATAGACATATTTCCTGTGCTCAGTTTTTCAGGCCTACTGGGCACACCTAACTTTCAGGTAACAGATTCAGATAAAAGGATGCTTCAACATCTAGGTTACCACAGTGTTCTTGCATCTTCTCTCTTCACATATTTTGTGCTATTTTCTCCCACATCTTCCTGTTCCTTTGTCTGAGCTACAGTCTGGATCTGGACAGCCTGTTAGAGCTGAAGAACGGTCTGAAAGTTTGATAATATGTAGGCACATTTTTTACAGGAGTTATTTCCTATTCAGTTGATGGAAGCAATATCTTCCTCTGCCTATGTACCTGGCAAATGTAGAGCAAAATGTTTCTTTTCCTGGAAAGGACATTATAATAATAAAATAATTCTTGCTAATTTATATTTTTACAAAGGCATCTCTTCAGGATGACCCTTTGGCTGCTGAATATTAGAGTTAAGTTGGTACATGCTGTTAAAAATGTTGCTCTATTTTGCCTTTAGCAATCATACAGCAAAATATTGCTCGGCATGAAAATGAAATGATGAAGATAAGGCAGTTAATAATTGCAAGATATGCTACTGTATCTCCTTTTATTAAAATGAGTAACACGAGAGGATGCGCAATACATATCCTTAATTATTTTTGTCTATCTATTGAGGAAATAGGGAACCAATGTAAAAAAAAAAAAAAAAAAAGACCACCAAAACCACAAAATCAGTTTTTATTTTACCGGACTAACCAACTTTTTTTTCCTTCAGGGCTTTTTCCCTGCACTAAGGATCTGTAATTCCAATTGATTTTTTAAAATACTTTTATCAATTATTTAAACACAATTAACATATGCCACTGCAAATATTGAGAGGGTTAATGTTATCACAACTGGATTTTTCATACGTACCCCCTGAAAAATGGCTTTCCCTAGACATAAAGACTTCATGAACTGTATTCGCAACCTGACATCAGCACTGTTGTCGTCCCATGTCACAGTTTCCGTCTCCATGATATCTTGAGATAATGGGGAATAAAATACACAAACCAGACAAAAAAAATAAAAACCTTTAGAAAAAAAGTTCTTGATCTTAAGGATAAGATCATTGTATCCACTCATTTACCACAGGTAACCTGGTCCAGTAGTTCAGATAGAATTAGGCAATTTATGAAGGGTTTAAGAATAAAATTAAAAGGCCTTTCTGCATTCTGCCATCTAGTTATCAAACGTGATCACATCATAAAATTCTATACAAAATTTACCATATGGTTGGATAAGAAATAAGAGCTTTGCCTACTGAATGCATATTGGAAGACTATTCCAGAAACTTTTTCTTGTAACTCCTCCTTTTAATTATTTTAGAAGAAAAAATGGATTTAAACTCTCTGTAAATGTATTTAACCACAGAACTAAAGAACTTTCACAGGTATTGCTTGAAGGGATAAAAATAAACCTTTGTATAGCTCTCTGTCTTGTAATTTGATATGTCCTGTATTTCATCAAAACAGTGTACATATTTGATTATAAACCTTCTTGGGACTCCAAATGGCATGCGTTAGAAAGAGYCCAGATTCAAGAAAATGAGATGGCTGAAGCGATTCTGTTACCTTGCTCTTCAGCCGCGATAACCATTTTGTCAAAATCAGACCTTCTGGAAAGTAGAACTTTTATTCTTGCAGAAGTATATCCATCTCCTTCTTTGGGCCAGAAACTTTCTGTCAAATTTTGCTTTTAAAGCATGGTTATTGCTGCTAAATCACTGAGACTGTATAAAATGGTTAAGCTCCTATCAGTTTGCCTGGATTTTCAGGTACAGGTGAAATGCATTGAGGCCTCCTCTGGCAGCTCCAGTGACTCTATGATCTCTGCCCTGCGGGCTGTCATGAGCAACTTGGAAAGAGTTGTGTGTTGTCCTGCTCTCATTTCATGTTCTGACAGCATCCAAACTTTAAATATCATAAAGCTTCCAGTAACAGAAACACTAGAGTCATTTTTCAACACGAAAAAATTTGAATTAATTAGGAAAAAAAATTAAAATCCTTGCCCTTACAGAAAAATAGGTCCCTTCCTCTGAAGGCTCTACCAAACAGTAATAGGACATTGCAACTTTATGTGCCGTAAATATAGTTTCTGCATATATAACTCCCCTTGCCATCTATAATCTCCTAGCAGAGACATCAACAGCAGGGCCTATTGCTTAATTATGTTATCAACTTTTAGTAGCTAATTTCTTTAGCTTACAACATAGGTTGCATAGCAATATATTTCTTTTATTACTAGTGCAAGAAAAACCTGCAGTAGTGGCCAAACCTCTTCAGCAAACACATTTTAATTTACTTTAAACTGATTTAGCATCTAGGATTAAAGTGTAATTCAAGGTGTAAGGTTTTTTCCTCCACAGAAGACATTAACTAGTTAGTCAGTAAATCCAGAGTATCAAAAAATATTGCTGGAAGGGACTTCAAAAGGCCATTTGTCTACCTCTTTGCCCTCAGGCAGGATGTCTGTTATTGCCAACAGATGTTTGCCCAATCCAATCTTAAAAGACTGCAGTTTTGGAAATTCTAAAATCCCTAAATCAGGGAGATTACAAATTGCAGAAAATTTTCTCTAATATGTAACCTCAGACACCTTTCTTGCAATGTGTGACCACTGCAAGATGTATTTTAAGGTGTTTATAATTTCTCTCAGATTTTTCAACTGTTTCTAACTTTGCTTGTAGAAAGAATCAACCCCCCATCAGGTCCATATTGGTAAGGAAGTGGGAGATTTTTAAAATTACTTGAAGTTGTTTTATAGTCCAGCATAAAGCTAGGAACAAAAGAAAGGATTAAAGTAATAAATGTCTTCACAAAGGCAATCAGATGTTCTTTCTTCCAGATGCTTCTACATTGGATAGTGGGCTGAAGATAACAAACCACAAAATGAGTAATTACTTACCTCCCATTTTCCAAGTTTATGTTTACAGTTTACAACCCAGCCACAACCCAGAGTAAGTTATTGCTTTAGTTTCCAGAACTGCAGGGGTGGAGGGGGGGCAGTTCAGTAAAAGGAATTATTTCAATATCTTAAATGTTTTAGAATAAAATTATTTCTGGTGGCAAAGGTCTATATTGTAAGTAACCTAGCAAAATATCACTACTTTTTTAAGAAATCTTAGAAAATTGATCTGGCAGGGGGCTGAGAAAGTTAATTCCTTCTCCCTGCTGATGGGGGATTAGCTGTTCCTGTGTAATTTCTGACAGACATTCCCACTTCATTTTAGAAAGCTCCCATGTTAGAGAGTCCACAGCCTCCCTGAGCAGGCTGCTCCCATGCATAGGTTTGGGAGTTTGTTCTAACCTAAATCCCCTTTCTGCAGTCTAAGCCAATTTAGATTTGATGAGCTGATATTCTTGCCATTAGTATGAAGTAAATGTGGTTTTTGTGTTGGGAAATCCCTCAGGCTTGTGGTATGAGAGGGTTAAAGAGAGTACAGACTCTTTTTGGCTGCTCAAATAAAAAAATCAAGGGTTTTACTGTTCATGAACAAATAATTACACTTATATTAATGAAGCCTGATAATTTATAGTGTACTTTTACTCTCCTTCACTTAAAGCCATGCAAAAATATGCGAGGTTTTTTTTGTGGATGAGTAGGTTAATTAGTTTTCTGATCAATATTCTATAGTTGCCAGCTATGGACCTTGCAAAAAGCCAAAAATGGATTCATTATAATAATGAGAAGTGCATTTTTTAACTAATTCTTAGTAATAACACTGGGTGTATTTTTGCCAATATAACTCAGTCTTTACCAGTATCGTTTTCTGTGCATGGGAAAACTTCCACTTTCTGCAGTAGGCAACTGCTCTTTGGGTCTTTCTGGAATGAATGCACTTTTATATTCAGGGAGGGAGGATGTTATAATGAATTACAGAAGAGCTGTTGGAACCCTGCCTATTCATGCAAGTCTTGGATCAAGTAGTCCAACCCCAACCAGTTTGTTGGTAACAGCCACCAAGTTTGCATCTGCATGTTGGACAGGCACAGTCACATGCCATATGGTTGCTCCTTTTTTTAAGCAAGAGGAGGGAGCAAGGAGGATGGTTGCTGGATTCTTGGGTCCAAATCACCCACTAAGTATGTCTATGGGGATCATACSCCCATCTTTGGTGCACTAGTAAAGTGACTGGTTTTTGAGGGTGAATCTAAACAATTTCTACAGTTTTTCTGAAAGGAGGAAACATCTTTCTTACCATGAGGGGGTAACTTCTTCCTCCAGGAAGGAGGAATTTGAAAAGGATTTGGTGTCAGACAGGAGGTTTTGGGGCACAATGTTTCAGGGCCACTCCAGGAGCAAAACATCACGTTTAGCAAAGGGTGTTGTACAAAAACGTGATTGAATTTTAAGGAAAAGAAAATGACAAATCTTCTTTTGCATTTCTTTATAACAGAAGTAGTCAACGGAAATTCTCAAATCAGAAGAGTGGCCCAAAGGATCATAGCGTCCTGCTGAGCGACAGGAGTGATGTCCTCCCCAGGGGGGTGAGGCCTGGAGGTTTCAGCCTGGCCTGTGGTCTGGCCACAGTGCCACTGTTGTGCTGAGAGCAGGTCTGTGTGAGGAATCTGCTTAGCAACATTGAGGAGATTCTTTAACTAACTGTAATAAAAGCTCGTACTTTAAGTTTGCACCTGTTTACCAAGATTGGGTACTTCCACTTTGTGTCAAGACACCAAGGAATCATCAAAAATGAAAAAAATCTAGCACACGAACTCTTTCTGGTACTGCCTAAGTGGGAAGCAGGGATTTACCTTCTCCCCTCACACCATGCTATCCTTAGAATTTTTTGTCTGTCCTTTTATTGTGGGAGCATTTGTTCTCCATTAGGAAAAGATTTGACTACACACTCATGGGTGTCTGCAGCAACTCCAGCTCTAGTCCTTTATAAATGAGATTTCCTGGCCATTGATGACTCATAAAATCGGATCCCTGTGGGGTTAATGGCAAAATAATTCAATATATTAAGAAACACAAGAGATAGAAGCAATTAGTGTCAGTTTCTCAAACCTTCTTCTACCTATCTTGTGCTCCACTTAACACAAAGTATGCTGTCAAGTGTCAGTCTGTTCAGTAGCAGTGTCTAAGTTATTTACCCATGAAAAAATTAACAATATCATGCAGCACAGACCACAATAAACATAATAATTTATTCCAGTGATTCTGCAGAACCCTTTTAAAGGACAAACTAAAAGGTTAGGAGGTGTAAATCAAAATTTGGTTGTCACTTCCTTATCCTACATTTTCCTGCTTTATTAGTTAGATAAACTGTAGGTTCATCTAAATTATTTCCCTAACTGTGGCTGCAGGAGGATGGGTGATAAGCACAGCAGTTTATTGGCAGAGCCCAGGAAGAAAACACACATGCTACTCTGGGCAAAACCAAGGGGAGAGCAAGAGGGGCTCCTCTTAAGCCCTACAGTTTGTCAGCAAAGATGTCTGTATGGCAAAGGAATTTCTGCTGACAATTTAGGATGGAGTATCTTTATTGTCCCATTATTATGCCCTAGTGAGTATCCATTATTATGGGTATCACCAGATCAGAATACGTGAGTGCTTCCCAATCCACTTCATGGCAATGAAATTATCCCAAATCTCCTCTCTGGGTAGTTCAAGCTGAAATGGTTGAGTTTGCAGACAGGGAGCATGATGTGCTCTGAAGACCAGCAATGACAGCTAGTTTACTTCTTAAATTATTCCACCTAGATCCACCATAGGTGATCTAGCTGTACTTTTGCTGTTAATCTTGCAGTGCAGGGCCAGAAATTGGTGTCCGGGGTAAACCAGGCAGTTTGCTTTCCATCTTCCTCAGCAGGCTTTTTTACAGTAGGATTGACATGTTCCTTTTATTATTCTAGGGCCTCAATAGCATCAGTATGCTTTCAGAGTTTTAAAATTACAGAACATTTCCATGAAAGGTTAATTATCCCCTTCTCCTTCCCAAATATTATATGTGATTTATTAATTTAATTAAAGTATCAGTTGCTTTGAAAAATAATTTCAGACCAAGAACAAAAAAAATCTGCATTTTTGAAACATCATACACTACATTATAATTTTGAATATGTTTTAACATGTTTGTTTGTACTATGTCTGGATGGCTTGCTTTTATTTTCAAATGTTTTACATCGACTTTCAGTATCTGCTACGTATTGCTCATAACTTTTATTTTGGATAAGAAAAGTTTGATAATAATGTTCTGTCTAATTGTGCTGCTGTAGTATGATACCACACCTTGTATTTTGGTTTTTCAAGACAGTATTTACCTTCTGTTCTATTTGCATATATACCTTTTGTGGTAAATGTTAATTGGAAATGTCAGAGTTCTCTTTCAACTTAATTAACATAATTGCACACAGAAAAGAGTGGAAATTTCTTTTAATTTCAACAATATTTATTGACTGCCCAGAATATCATTGTTGTTGGAGTTTCCTAGGTAACCTTAAGCATTTTGACTGTCAACTTACAGAACAGCTTAACATCTGAAAATTCCTGCGAAGCCCTGGAGAAGGGCTGCCATTTGGCTCTTTGATTTATTCCATTTTTACCTCTTCTACACTAAACAGATTAGAGAACCTGATTTTCAGAATTTTCTTCTTTGTTTCATGTTCTTGTCTTTTTGCTGTGTGCTTTTTGGGGACTGAAAGTATTGTTTGGGAAATCTGTTCCCTGATCCATTACGCTCACAAAGAGAACCAGTCCCCTGTGTGCTGTCAGCAGAGATGACGTTAGATGTCTGCAGCTGCTGGGCAGGTTTCTAGTTCTATCAAGTAGATCTATCAGTAGAGTTTGCTCCCATCAAAAATGCAGGATCTAAAGAAAGCAGTTGGTACTGGTATTTTCTGGCACATGTATGAGTCAAGTGAAGAATGGGTAAGAAGCGTGGTTTTCAGCAATGACATGAGGTAGACTGTGAAACTCAGCTATAAACAGATGTATGAGACAACCCTTTTACTCAGTGACATGCATTCTGCAGACTCCCTAAATGTCCCACTTTATTTTAGGTAAGCCATTTCTATTCTGCCAAATTTCCTCACACATGGCTTTCAGAAAGAAATTCACACGAATGTACAAGAGAAAAGGACTATTTCAGATGCCACGGAGAAGCCACAAAACCTCATTTACCAGGTAGTACTTACCTACTAGAAATTCAGATCCGCATTAAAATATCCAAAACCACAGCTGAACTATCAGAAGGTTTCTGCAATATTTCTGAAATCTGCACAGGCAGTTAATCTGACTATGAGAACAAGAAAATAACCATGCTAAAACTTCCAAAATTCTCTAATGAGGCTTTTTTCACATATTTTTAAACTCCTTTTTATCAAAAGCACACATAATCTCCATTGACTCCAAAGAGAATAAAATCATTATATATGTGAGGGCATTTATGAATGGGTGACTATACAGTTGTAAGGAAGGTTGATGGAAATGATATAAGGGTTGAACCACAATAAGAACTCAGTGCTCTTTTTAGACTAAAAATGTCTTTGGATCAGGCAGTCTATTATTACATGGAGAGATATTCATAAATAGAACCATATAAAGTTTACAGGTGTTTGATTTTGAATTTTTTTAAAATTAAGTTAATTTCTATACTTCAAGTTTTACAGAAATTACTGGAGCACATTAAAATCAAAGTGATTTTTTTACTCTGAGAGCAAACAAATCAGATATTGTAATAACCTTTCTATGTAAAATATGAAAAATAAGTTTTTACTTATTTTTAATGAAGGGCAACCTTTTTAGTAAACATTTGTTTTTAAAAAGCACACAGTTTTTCATTGAAGACTCTCCCTCCTTTTAGGAAAAAAAAGAAAGAGAGATGTAACATCAGATAGCTTTAATGGTGCATCTCTAAGCATTTGACAAAATTAGGTCTGTTGTTTTTTGGGCCGTTGAGTACTATTAAAGGCCACAGTCACAACTCCTAGAGCAATGGGTTATAATGCTATTCAGAGATGTCCTTTAGCCTGATATATGAGGCGAGTCACAGTTCATCTTTCCTCTCTTTCTCCATTTGCAACATATTAATCTCCTTTAAAAGTGCTTTTAGATAAGCTTGTGGAAGCTGATACAATTTCATTCATGCCACCGTATGAACTGTAATAAAAATTATATCTCTTTAGAAAGACCTGGAAATGGTACACTCCAGTATCTTATTAACATGAGTATTACCACAGAAAATATTACAAGTGATGCTATGAAATTTCTTGAAAACCAACCCCATGCTCAGCACTAAATAATGTGCTGTGTGGAACAACCTTGTTAGATGGGTTGAGTAAATGTCTTTAGTTTTTCCTAAAGCAAATTAATTACTATCTTGATCGGAAGTGAATTCTAAAATAATTGAATTTATTTCCATTCAAATAACACTTTGGAGCTTTTCTGGAAAGACAGCCTATTCTTCAGTGTCAGTGCTTAGATGGTTGCTGAGCTTTGTGCAAGAAGAAATACTTCCAGGAGTAATCCATGGGCTACGCAGTCGCTGTGGTACGGCTGTCTTTTCCTCACAATTTGTAACTTGACGGCGCAGGTGGGGCATACTTTAAGTGCAATAGAAATGGAACACTGTTCAAAGAATGTTTAAACTTTGACATCTGCTTTCATGGGCACCTTAAGTAATTTGTAAAAAATACTTTTATTGAAAAGTTCACACTGCAGAGTCTTTTCCATGATGCTATAATAATACAGGGAAATTCCCTTCAACGGAGATGTATCTGAAGGGAAGTTGATTTACAGCTCTTTCATTTGTTGTCATAGCTGAGAAGGGCAGAGTGAATGGTTCCTAGTGGTGTGACAGAGCTGGAAAAAGGACCTTCACCTTAGGCTAAAGCTGGGTTAATGAGCTCTAGGGCCTTACTTCATTTCAGCAAAATCACTCGGAGTTTCTGCACTGTGATAAGGCACTGAGGATATGCCTTTGGCCTGTAAACGGGGCTTGGGCACACTGTGTGATTCAGTCGTCCTTATGCATCCATAATGACTTTGTGGGCTACACAAGTCATTTCCAGACCCTTCTGGTGTGGTGGTTGTCAAGATCAGATTGCCCTTTTACGTAGCCAAGTGAAACAGACTTTGCAGCCTTGGAAAAAGCTCAAGAAAATGTGAAAGGTGACACAGAAACTCTCTGAACACTCAGTGTGCTGCAGAATAGATTAAATCTTGAGAACTCCTGGACTAGATGGATGAGTTTGTAGTGTTTTTTCCCCCTTTTCCACCTCAGTTACACATTTCAGACATGTTTTGTCACTCTGCAGTGTCTGGCTAAGCAGTTCACTACCTGTGTTCCCACACTCTTCTTGTTATCAGTGATGCTGACTCCCCGCTCATCAGGTTCAGAAATTATTACTGTTTCTATACTTGCAACTTCACTTTCCGCTGAGCAGAAAAAAAAAAAAAGATAAAATAAAATACTATTGAAAAGGGTGTATCTGCATTGAGGGAGTTGGTCTGAAAAGGGTCAGGACTCTGTTCCATGTAAGGAAGAGTGAGGCTCAGTTGAACTGGGAACAGAAGTCATTTGCCGCACTAGTGGTGATGCCCTTGGCAATGGAAGTGGGCCCAGTGAGAAAGGATAGACACTTGCCCTGTGTGGCAGGTAGTCAGCCGATCTTTCAACATTCAATATAATTCTCAATTCAACATATTCAGGAAAAAATTAGTTACAAACACATAGTTATCATTGAATAATGTAAGTTGGAAGGGACCTCAAATTCTCTAGTCCAACCTCCTGCTCAAAGCAGGATCATCTTTGACATTGAAAAAGAAAAGAAACAAAATGCAGACATTAGGTAAAAGGAATAGTCTAAACCAACACGATACCCACTTCTTTCACAAAAATCATACTTTTTTGGAATTTGCTGCAAAGTGCCAAATTTTATTTCCTCTAAATTATCTCCCCTGTGTCATTTCCTCTAGCTTCTTTTCTTTTGGAATCATCTGAAATATCCTGCAGTGACTCCTCTCATTGAGGAAAAGGGCCTACTGTAGCCGCCTGCAGTTATAGTTATCCCAAAGGATTTTCACGCATGGAACATCTCATATTCCACGTTCAGTGTAGCAGTGGGCATCATATTTCCAATGTGCCTACTGTGGCTGTGTTGTGCTGCAAGAAGTGGTACAAGGGAAAAGTCTTCTGCACTACCTGATGTATTTTCACTACCCAGACCCATGATAGCCAGTGTCTCAGAAGTGTGACTAGGAATTGAATAAAATGACATGGATGAAAGCATAAATAGGGGTGTGGAGCTTCAGTAAGCTCCCTGACATTTCTGTCAACTTAGATCTAAGAGCAGTGCTGTCTCTCTTAAAGGAGTCATAGGGAGCTGGACCTCACCAGAAAACTGAAATACTGATCAGAGACTTAGTGCATCCCAGCATAAAAGAAGGTGCTGTGTAATGGCTGCTTTCATCCAGAGCTTCCATGGCCATTGCCTCATTTCTGAGTAGCGCTGCTCCCTCACCCACTTCCTCTCAGGCTGTTGCTTTTCAGCCATACAGGATGTTTAATTTGTTTCCAGAGTGTTTATCCTCTCAATATTTCTGTTAGCGCTTCCAGCAGCCTTCTCACTTCTGGCAGCTGTGGTCAGCTGAGATGGAGCTCAGCTCTGGCCCTCACATGGAAGGAAACTGTTTGCATATAATTTTCAATTACAGCCATTGAAGCCCAAAGTTATGCAAGACCCTGAACATACCAGCAGTCTGAAAAGCATTAGTGGCCTCCCCCTTCTACTAAACTATCAGAAACTCAGTAAGCAGTGCAAAGATGGTGCAGAAGTATTATGTTAGCTATTCAGGACCTTGTTTTATCTCTAATGACTAGAGAATGCTTACCAGGGTATGGTTGAAACAGAGTATGGTTGGTGTGTTAGGTGACAATAGGACTTTCTGGATTATGACACCCAAGTTGTTCAAAACACCTGTAATCTTGTTCTTGGCAGCTGTCATTCACACATGGAGCTATACAGAAGGTCAGGAGGTTCCATGTTTTCCTTGGAAACTTATGAATGCAGAGGAGGGAAGAATCAAACTCTGGTGCCTGTCATTGGTGCACGAGTGGTGATGGACTGGCCTTTGTAAAGTAGATGAAAAAACACCCAAAGATCTTTATCTAGATGACCTGTAAGTACTTCCAAATTACTTCAGTCAGTGACTTGATTTTGATACTGCATTGATTTCTATTTCTTGCCAATGAGCATTTAATTCTTGATTATTTAATTTTCATGTCTTTGCATCAGGACTCTATTTGAGGGTGAAAAAAGGAGTTTAATGGCGCATCATATAAAAATTCATTTTATCCTTATTCTCCATTTTCTTTAGTCCATCGCTGGACAAACCTTTCCATCTAACCTGATGCTCTTGGTTCATCCATTCTTTCTACTAAGACTTCTGCCATTGTAGCTTACAGAAGGTAGCTCCAGCTATGTTTTGTTATTAAGCTGGTATGTTGGACTTTAAAGTTCCTTTCTTACTGTAGTTACCATTGAAGGAAAATTATTGTTAATTACAAAGAGCTTATGCAACCTTTTCACTTTGAGTATTTCTCATGAACAAACCCCAGTTTTTATAACCCCTTATGCGCTGGTTTGTGATGTCGAAGGTGGCTGGAGTCAGGCTGTACATCGGCACTCTTGTAGGAGCCCAGTGATAGATGTATATCAGATAGCTGACTGATTACACTGGCTCTGTTTTGTGGGTTGCATTTTTTTTTGTTGCTTACCTTAAATCTAACCATCAGCTTCTTCTTATTCTACAGATAAAAGAACTGCCATCTTGTCACTATCATTGACTTTAAAACTTCAGTGGCTTTGACTTTACTTTAAAGTCCTACTTTACAATGAAGATTTCCCAGGAGAAAAAGAAAAGGATCAGAGTCTCTCAGCATTAACTAAAATAGGAAGTGATATCTGTAACTAGGGTATAAGCAATTCTCTGACAATTCAGGCTAATGAAGTTTTCTCTGTGAATTGCCACAGAGGCTTTTATGACAGAAAAGAGACCAGTAGTTCCACTGCTGAAGTCCCTAAGTATAAAAAAGTGCTTTCTTTAACAGTCTAAATTCAGACCTTGTTTAAGTGATAAAACCGAGTGAATGATCACAAGATCTGAATGTGTCTTCATAACTTACTAACAACTAAGTGAAAATCACTTCCCAAAAGCTTTAAAATTTGGTGAATAAAACATAAGTCATGTTACTCTCTTCGCTCAGCACACACTTTGGTATTGAGACATGAGCACTGACTGCAAAGTGGAGTTCGATCAAGGCTTTGCATCTTATAATGCCGAACTGTGAATAGCATCAATGCCCAAAAGCTATGACAAGTTAGGCTAGGAGAAACACACTTCTTTCAGTAAAATGAATTAAGATATTTGCTTTTGGGGGTATGGTCTTAGCTTCTCAACTTCATTATGAAATAAGTGAGAATACATAGGTGAGAATCAGGGATTCTTCATTTTCACCAATTTGCCCTTTAACTTGAATAAAAACATAATTGGGAGGGGAGGGGAATCTGCTCTTTGTTTCTAATTCCTAGCTCAGTTACTTCAGTATAATTTGGCAGTTCTCTAGAAGTCTGTGGAGATAGGCCAGTTTTATAGTAGTCTGGGAGAAGAACTAGGTACTAATCTGCCTAAAGAAGCATATCAGCTGCAATAGGACTGCAGGACTTGTTACAACTGTGGAAAACTGAATATCATTAGCTTCCCCTCATTTATTTTACTGTTAGGCTTGCAGCACTTGTGTTGAAGTGGCACACATGAAAATAAAAACAGTCTGCTTCCCTTATGTCCTGTATATCTCCGTGACATTATTAGCTAAAAAATTAAGACATAGATTGCCTTGGTAAAAGGTAAGCTGCCATCCACATTTTTCTACAGAAGAGAAAAATGACTTTTTTCCCATTTATTTCTATGAATATATTTATTGTAAGCTGAGAGGTACAGCTGCCTTATGAAAAGAGAGAATGGAAATGGCATTATGAGGCACTTTTACACAGGCTTTTAAATAGCAATTATCCTAACATTTCTAATGGATATATGGAGCTCACCATCCTCTCTGTTTCTTAGGACCATAGGCTAGGTGTCATCTTTGACCTTTATTTCCTGTCATGTAGGTTTTCTCACTAAGATTGCTACAAAGTTTTTACCAGTACTCAGCTGATATATAGAGAACCTTTAGAAAAGAGTGTTTTATATTTGTCCAGTATCTGCCAGTTTGTCTTGTCCCCATTATTTTTGTATGTAGCTCACAAGTTTTTTGACATTACCAATAAACTGCTGTTGAGTGACTGGAATTGAGACTGAAACTTTGCTTATATGACCAAGTTTGAATGTTGTCCAGAAGGAGCCCTCCGTACCATGCAGACAGATATATTCAAACACGAGAGAGCAAATCCACCTTTCTTAGCAATAAGAAAAGCAAACACTAGTTGTAAAGACTGTTGTAATGAACACATCAAGAGGAATTTTGAATGCCTGGTCTAACAAGAGTGGAGTTGGTTTCTCCTCTGTCTTACAACTTGCCCTCTTGTATATATTGTGCAATAAGAGATTGCACTTTTCTTTCACTGAATAGCATGATAAGGCAACGTTTCACAGCACAGTATTTTCCATCATGTTAATGACAGGGTCTGGCACAAAAGAGTGACAAATCCCACCTATGTGGCATCACCTCGAAATCCTAGTGAAGCAGCCATTGTGCTCAGTGTTTCTTGTGGGGAATTCAGGGAGAAAGCAGCAATTATCACAAATGGGAATTTCAAATGTTAGTAAAGTGAATATGATCTGTGGAACACATTTCTAGTTTTTTCAGACTTCTGTATAATACCTACTCTAAATGTATTATATGTTTATACAGCAGTATATAATACATGTATCAGTAACAAAATTTAAGATCATGAATTTTTAATCTTTATCTTCAGCTATTCCTCATTCTTAAAATTGCGTTTGAGCAATGAGTCTGCAGGTTTTATGGAATACTATTTCTATTAAGAAGATAAGGATATTCATTTTAATTGCACAGAAATAGGGTACTGACATTCTGATTCTCTCTGTACAAACATGAGTTTATGATTTGCCCCATAGAGCTCAACCAGCCATCTCCCCATCTACACTTATTGCTAATTCTCAAGATCTCCTCAGACTACTATTGCTTTTGTAGAAGACAGTTTCCTGTAATCAGTCACAGCACCTTTCATGAACCTGCTTTGCCATTTATTAAGCACTAAAGAAATGGTCCAAAGCAGGTAAATGGCTGTTTCTGAGGCCAGTACAGATAATTCAAAGCAAGACAGTAAATTAACTTTGTGTCCTCTGATTATGTACATTATAATTAAGAGAATAACTATGTGATAAATGATAGAGTTAGTATAAAAAATGCAGATGCCAAAGGTGATAAACTTGGCTAACTGTGCTACAAACATGTCAGTAGTGACTATCAAGTTATGTCCTTTCACTTCCTTTAAGGAGGTTTCTCTAAAGGACTTTGGTCACCTTCTGTCTCATTTTGTCTTTTATACATATTGCCACTGATAGAGCTTTTGCAAAGACTAAAAGAAAAGTCTGACTGACATTTCTGAAAAGAATGTAATTAGCTGTTCATTAGTGAGCTTTCAGATATCAGCTGGAGCAGCTCTGCTCTTTATAAGCATTCAACAGAAGCTAGCCATTGTCATGAGTATCAGCTTCCTTTTGCTGTAGTTCATCAAATGATTATGGGTACCACACAATTATATTTGTTTTAACTGGAAGTCTGCCATATATTTGTGGTGACAGGCAGCAAGGTTCAATTTGGCTGACTTTAAATACACACCTGTGGAGAGAAAGTTCAGGTCAGAAGGACTCACAATGCAAAGGTCATTACCTTATTGTGTATTTAAATTAGCTATAAGAGGAGCACTCCAGCTGTGATAAGCTCTTATTGGGTTTCCTCTCCCACAATAAAACATCTGAATGTCAGGTAATCTTTGAGAGTAAAGACACTTTGAGTACCTTGGGAGAGTGATACAACTAGGATAATGACATAAGAATAAAAGATATTTTCAATGGTTATTTTATACTGGTTGTATACACTACTGTTGTATACTATCAATGGTAGTCGTATTTATAATCAGTTGGTTTACTTTATTTTTTTAATGTATGACACAGCTGAACAATACCATTTTGGTCTCACTTAAATGGCTGTAAAGTCAGTACAACTTTTCAGAGGATCTGCTTGGATGATTTATATTGTTCTGCCCAAGAACAGAGTCAAATCAGACCTAGGAATTTTTGGTGATGCTTTCAGGTAGTATAAGTAGTTTGTCTCAAGAGAGATGTACAAAACGGCTCTGTGTAATTTCTACTTTACATTTTCATGATAAACTCAAATCTCAGACCATTTTTTCAAGAAATTTGATATGGATGATGAACCTTTGGAGTGAATTGGCCAATTTATGGGTTGGAATCAAAATAATTTGTTATGAAGGCTGGTGACATTTGGCAGTTCAACTAAGTTCTGCTTTGGGATGTTGGAACATGAAGTGAAATTCATGGGCTGTAAATCTGTGAAAGCTCAGGATGAGAAAGCAAGATTTTACAACTGAGGAAATGATCTCCTTTTTGATACATGACCTGTGGGTTTTTTAATAAGTCAGAATCTTCCAAATTGTCCATAAAATGAACAGTGGACAACACGTTTAATGACAGAGCCATGAGATCCATTGAATAGGAGAATATTTGCTTGGTAAAATGAGTGGCATATGTCATCATGAGGCTTAAATCCTAGTACTACCACTATAAATGTTTTCTAATTGTGCCCATAAAGCAGAATTACACAATGGTCCACAATGACCAGCAATATTTTCAAAATAGACTTAGGAAAACACTCATTTAACATGTCCATAAATAGAACACAAAGAAAAAAAATATTTCCCTTCATCAGTTTTTTACATGTCACATCATAAAATTATTCACAGAATAAACCTGGAAGTATCATCTAAGCTATCTGCCTTCCCCTAACAGGATCACCAGCTTTCCCTAAACAATTCCTGGCAGACATTTCTCTAACCTGTTCTGAGATACCCTCAGTGAGAGACCTTGCACAGCGTATACACACAATGAATCCCAGCACTCATCTATCCTTACAGCTAGGAATTATTTCCCAATGTCTAACCTAAATCCAATCTCTCATCTACGTTAGTCATTCACTTGAGACCTCTCATTTGCTATTTCTCAGAATACTGCAACCCCAAACCGTTTTAGGTGGCCTGCAATATATGCAATAAATCTTGTCACTAGGACACTGAATGAAGCATTACTGTTCTTTATGTACCAAAATGAAAATGCAAAGCTTGACATTTATGTCTGTTTCTGCTGTTTATCTGCTGTTTCTGCATGGCTTCTAGAACTGTTTCCCAGTTGTGGTTATCAGTCTAAAATATGACTATGACTACAGTAAGGCTCCTTATGCCTCCATGCAGTCACATACCTCACATACCTCAGAAGACCAGGACTTCTGTTATTTCTGACATAGAGAATACTGTTTAGAAAAAGGTGTAGCAGGTATGTCCTACAGAAACCTGCAGTCTTACTTACACTGGTGTGATCCTATTTCAAGGTTTGTTTGTATAACTTCTGCCTGTAGCTCTTCTGCTATGTTTTGTTTGACACTTGCCTCTGAAGGTATGTGAAGTAGCAAGTGTCTCCTGTTACCTGTTATTAGCAGGAGAAAGCTATCTTTTATGATGGTTCCTGGGCACAATTTTAATATACAAAATAGTAATTATATTTGGAAAATCATGTTTCTTGCCAAGTTTTTGTGTGCTTAGTATAATTAAAATTTGCAGTGTTTATCTTATTTTGCATACCTCTATACAAGAAACACTGTTGTTAGACAATT
This sequence comes from Oceanodroma leucorhoa, assembly GCA_030449065.1. Classification (NCBI taxonomy): domain Eukaryota; kingdom Metazoa; phylum Chordata; class Aves; order Procellariiformes; genus Oceanodroma; species Oceanodroma leucorhoa. The sequence continues at coordinate 11,313,821 of JASVER010000018.1, forward strand.
TGTCATTTGGAAGTGGTACAGAATTATTTTAATCCAAAGCTTTTTATTGTGTATCAGTGCGAATTCCAGTTGCCACAAAGCTATTATCGCTATGTCTAACAGCACCTATCCTGCGAGTTTCAAACACTGCCTTGCCCTGACAGACACCATTGTGTGATCAGCTGCTTAGGTAACTCATAGATCCCAAGAAGATGCCTCTCTGAATCCATTGATCTACAGTAACCACACGGAAGACAGGAGTTTGACAGAGTCAAACATAACATTCAGGTTAATTTTTATTTCTTCATTTAAAGCATTATAATTTTCATAATAAATTATACTTCAAAAATGTTTAAAACTTTCAAACCCAAAAACTTTGCTTCTTTGCAGTCCTTAAATATGCAATGGTGAAATGAAAAAAATGTGTATTTCTTAGTATCTACAAGCTCATCAATGAACTTCCTCACAGAGCCTAGGCCTTTTGCAGTCCTAAGTATTGTCGTGAGGAAGAAATTCTGTGCAACGCAAAGCAAAAGCAAACAGAAAATATTTTGAGATGATACTATTTATGTTTCAACAGCACGGCATTCCAGCAGACATACTCATGGTATTAAAACGCTTGTGCCTCAAGAAGTGCCCTGATTCTCATCAAGTATCTCATTACCACAATTAAGCAGGCTTTGCTTTTCAGTAGTTAGAGTAATTTGAGGAGTTAGCTTCATTAACCAGCCTATTTCAGTAAATTTGTGGTTTATGTACACGTAAAATAACTTTCCGTTTGTAAATCTCTACTCATAGCTGCTAAGTAGCCTATAAACAAACACAGATTCTAAGATGAGAATCTAATAACTGAGTCTAATTTGTCTTAAATCCCTGAAGTCCTGCAGCACGTGTCAGATACCCGGTAGGTGATTCACAGCTTGCTGACTAAAATGAAAAAGAACCCCTGGGTTACTGGCGCTAATAAATAACATTGCAGATTTCTGCCATTAAATGCTGCTGAAGTGCTATAAGGTAAGAATGACAGAATCAGCTTTTTTATTCTTTGATACTGATGCACGGAGTTAATGATTTAACACTGACACCTCTCACACAAGAAGACACCTTTCATTCCTGAAGAGCCTCGTGGCTGATTGATCTGATTTACCATAGATCTGTCGTTAACCAGCCCTTGGCTGAATGACACCACTGTTCTGAGAATGAAAAGGACTTCAGTGCAAAAAGTGAAAACAGTTTTTGTTCCAGGTGAAAATATGGATGGGGGGGGGAACTTGCTAAATAGGAATGATGAGCTAATGCCTCAATTGTTCCAAAAAATATGTTTGATAGGACTATTGGAAAAGAGAAAATGGATACCTCCCCGGGTGAACTCCAAGTATAGTGAAGTATCAGGTGAAATCAGAAAGGGACCAACAGCAGCGTTAGAAAAGCACATTCTTCAGCCATTATGCACAGTTATTTCTTATTATAGAAAATAAATGAGCACCTTGTAAAAAGCATACAAGCATTGGTATTTAGTACATTCTGTAAGATAAGGAATGGCAATCATTTCTAGAAATCTTTCTAATGCAAACAACTTCGCAAAAATAAATTTGTCAGACTGTCTAAATATATGTATTTTGTAATTTTTGCAAATATGTAAAGAAACCTGATGACCCTTTATTTCCTTATCATGTAGAAGTTCACTCCAATTCTTTTAAGAAAGACTTTATCTTCTCATTAATTTTGGTGCTTCTGAATGTTTTTATACGAAGATGCAGATGAGAATTGTACTAATAGCTATATCAAGATGTTTATAGGATTAAATTGTAGACTGTAGTCTTGCAATTTGTTTCTTTCAACTGCTATCATCTTTTCTGTCTTCTTACAGAAGCATTTCCATTTATTTAAACATTTTGCTAATCTCTTCTTTTGCTGAGACTCAGCATAGCAGCTGCCACTGCATCGCACTTCCATCTATCAGAGTTCTTGTATGTTTTTTTGTAATATAAGGTACTGTACATCACAGGAAAACTTTTCTAGTTGTAGAAAACAACAGTTGTACAGTAGATGTGCTGCCTCTGAAAGAATTCAGCAAAACATAACTGTATTAATCTACAAATTATTTTTCCATTACATAGAAAAGAAAAACCCAGATGTTTTTTACATGACAGTACAATTTGCCAGCACCACAGCCCTGAGCAGTAGGGTTTCCATATCCTTAACATCTTAGACCACAGACTGTCATTAAGATCCATTTAGGCTATAAAATAATACAACAGTGAAATGAGAACTCTTTCATGTTGAAACATCTTTGATGATGAAAATTAATAGCAAAGAGCTCATGCCTTTCCATAGAGGGTAGAATTATTCTCCAAAATCTTGACAGCACCCCCTCCCACTTGGCATAGAGATGGAAGCTCTGTTATTGTCATTGCTATAATCATATTATTTATAGACTGTGTGTTTATAGATGAGGCAGCTGTGTGTGTGTAGCTGGCTATTTCAGCTGGAAGTAGAAGGCCCTGGACACAATGCTGTTCAATACATCTAGCAGGCTTGGAGGTGTGACTGAACCACATGAGCCCACTGGCTCACCTGAACTTGATAAAGGGAGAGGTGAAGCATGGAGAATCCAGAAAAGGCCAGGAGGGCAATGCACGCCTTTCAAATGCCACTCACTACATGTAGGTCCCTTAGAGTGTGACTGACACAGAGCATGGGTGCTTTGCACCCTCCCTCATGGCTTTCTTTCCACAGTGCTTCCGACCTCATCCATTCTGTGCACCCACCCATGAGCCTCCTTGCCTCTCCTTACTCAAGGCATTGCTAACTACATCCTTTAACTTCATTCTTTACAGCACGGGGCGCTCTGCCATGATTTCTTACTATTTTAGAGTCCCAAACTTGTCTAAGAAGTCCTGTCACACCACAGGTTTGATCCTCCTTGCGAAGCACATTCCTGCCATAGCTGACTGCTCCTCAGCTGCTTCTGCTCCTCTTTGCTCATTTCAAGAGCCAACAGAAGAGCTAGTTGAGACCTCCTGGGCTGATTAACATAGACACTACAAATATTCCAAGCTTAGGTACAAATTGGCATGGATGGGCCCCAGCTGAGGTCAGGGATAAACCGATCCTCTGGAGGTGTCTGCTGCTGAAATGATTTCTTGTCAGCTGGAAAGACAATCTCAGTATTTTACTTCTCAAAAAGCTGCAAATGTCACCAAGCAAGGCAAATCAACCTGCTGCAGTGCGTATTTCTACTGTTACCCCCTATAGGACTTCTCAGACTTACTGCATGTGTTATGTCAAATCAATATTTTCCTTGTGAACACACAACAAAGGCACTAAATCTTTAGTTATTTTTAAAATAAGTTTAATTTCATTTATTATATTAGTTATTATATCTTGCATTACTGAGGATTTCATAAGACAATTCACTAGATCAGAAAGTCATCTGGGAGAGGAAAGACTTTTATCTTATGGTGCTACTGACAAGGGACTTAGATCAGCAGCAAATATTCTGACGGAGTATCCTACTTCCCAACAAATCTTTAAAGAATACCATTTAACTAAGGGATACTTTCCTGTGATATAGTGGGGTTATATTCTACTTTCAGGGTTTAATCCATCAGTGCTGATTCTGAGACAGTTTCTCAGGTGCTATGGACTAAATCTTGCTCTAAATAACGTTCAAGTAAATATAAAATAGTTCCACTGTTGTCACTGTTGGAAATCTAACAGTAGCAACAAGCACGGGGCAATCTTCCTTTTCCTTGGAATAAACATTAGAAAAAGTTATGGTAACTATGGAATTAGATATAACTAAATGCTTGGTGAGTATATATGTGAAATACTGTTTTCTGTGGTTATCATGAAAAGACATTACTAAAGGCACACATGGCTGTGAATTTCTTAACTCCCATTAAGCTGTGAGGGAATTATCTAAATTCTGTTGAAAATWCAGACCTTGGTGGTATGCCACAGGTCTCAGCTCCAGCATTCACCCTAGATAAAGAGAAGGGAACAGAGAGGTCTGAGTTCAGAGGAGCTGAGTAAGAGCAAGGGGAAGTGTACCTTATGTGTTTTTAAAGATGGCATGAGCAGAAATGGAGGACATTGCTCCTTCCGGAGGAGGTCCATGCACCCTGGGCAGAAAGCAGTCCCTTGGCTCCTGCACACAGCCCTGCTGCAGCCAGACAGACCTGAAAAGCCACAGTTTGACTTTTAATCTACATTAATTCCAACTTTCCAAAGGTCTCCTCTAGCCGACTGCAGAGCTGAGCAATTTCCTTTGCTGCTTCTTTTCTGCATGGTTGCCTGGATACTCAGTCTCCTTGAGGATCTCACTGATTAAAGTGTGGTTGCAATTTGGTGATTTGAAGACCCTGATCTGTCATCTAGATACAGAAATCTTTAGCACAAAAAGAGTTATTTGTCAAGTGCCTGCTTTAGTAAAGTTACTTAGAGAAAATTATGCACAAGAAAACTCAATGATTTACAGATTTTTCCCTTACATTTATAAACATACTAAATACAAAATGAAGTTCAGTAGTGTTAACTTACCATTTGTGTTATTGTGCAAAGCAGCACATTTTTGGCAATATCTATTCCTATACTATGTCTCGCTCTTGTTTAATGTACAACTTGATGGCTGCTTCCAGAAGCAGGTACAAACCTTTCCCAATGTGGGAACATCACAGGCTAATCAACATATTGCAACCCTGTTTTTTCAGGGCTGTCACAAGTTCCACTTTTGAGATAATGCTTGGAAAGAAGCCGCAATAAACACACCAAATTGTAGCAAGATAGGAGCAGCACTGGGTTTGTTTCTTTCCGGATCGTACAGACTTCAGAAACAGCAAAATTTCCTTCTTGTTGATCAGTATTTGTTGCCCACTTTGCTCTTTTCTAAAATTACGTGTATAGCAGTAAAAATGACCAGAACTGGAATCCAATAAATTAATAGACAGCATGCCATGAATTTATCTAAAGCCTGCAGGAACTTATAATCACATAAAAATAAATAAATAAACTTTCCATGCAAATAAGACTAAACATGATAAACATGGGACTTAAAAGTTGTCAGGAAATAGTTTTCCACAAAATAAAAAATTTTCCTCCATGCCTGGCTGGGAGGGAAGTATTCAGAAAAAGAAATTCAAGATAATATATGAAGATGATACACTGCCAAAAAATCAATTGCAGGGTATATTTCTCAAGTTTATGTTTAACTGAAATTTCTATCATCTCACATTTGGTAAATCTTTTCTGATATAAATTTAGGCAAAATGATTAAATTATTGAGAAAATATTTGGTCTCCAGAAACTAAATGAAAATACACTTAATAAGTACTTCCAGTCAATTTACTTACAGCTTGATATGAAGAACTTAGATTTTGTAATCTGGCTAGTCATCTAAATGGTATGCTTTTGAGTGATTTTTATTTTCTTTGGAATAATGAGAACATTAAATCTATTGCCAGCAATGGTTAAAATTCTCTCAAGTCTTTAATTATATTTCCCTTATTTTTCCAATTATCCATGACTTTTTGAAAGCCTTTGAATTTTGTTCCAGCACTCATTCAACCATTTCTGAATTACGGCAAGGCAAATAAAATGTCCTTCCCATTTCAGTAAATTTTAAGTTATCATCTTCTTTGCTCCCATGTAACTCAAAAATGTGGAATTGTTACAAATTGGAGCTTCCAAGACCATCATCTTTCTGTTCTTATTCACCAATACTTAATGTATGTGCATGATTTTAGCACATTACTGAATAAAGATAGACTTGAGGACATCATAGAAAAAGATTTTGTTCAACTAAGATTTAATTTCTTTCTTAGGAACAATATAGTATGAGTGTATTATTTGCATTTAGAAACTCAGTATCAGATTCAGTTTCTCACTTATTAATTTCCAGTACTGTTACTCTTGTTTAATTTTATAGCTATGATCTTCCCCCCCTCAATAAAAGTAATTATGCAACATATGAAGTTGTGCTGAATGCCTAGCCTTGCTTCCGACACAACAAGCATATGAATTGGGGAGAAGTAGCAGTTGCCCTTCTTTTGCAAAACATGCAGAGAGAATTCCTACCTCTTTTGGAAAAAGACACAGATTTTGCAGTTTTCCTGTCACAATGCCCTATATCCCAACATAAGGGGCACCAGTTCTTCTCCTCAGATAGAGCAACTAGTAGTGGGAATGAATAATGACATAAGAAGTCAAGACAAATTATAGAGGTCTGTTACTTTGTGGTTTCTTTGTTTGTCTTCAGATTATGTATAATAATCTCTTTTTTTAATGTTAGACACAATGATGTGTTTACTACTATTACTGATGATGACGTGGAAACCAGGATGCTGAAAGCCAGGCATCTAAATAAGCTTGATTCTGTCTGGTATAAACACATATACATCTTTTCTTTAAATACTGAATAGTCTTAGCAAGCTGTACTGACAGACAGCAAAATATTGGGAAAATATAAGCTTTATTGCCTTTTAGGAGAGAATGCACAGCTCATCATTTTTTTTTCATTCCAATTAACTGTACTACTGATATTAATCTCAGAAGATGTTAAGCAAGAAGATGACACAGCCCTTAAAAGAAAATGAAAAAAACAAATCAATGACAATATATTGCAATCTGACAAAACCTCCTATACATATGGAATAGTTCTTCCCATTTATAGACCTTTAGAAGATTTTAACACAGGTTGCCTGGTTTCACAACCCAGGGTAGAAGAAAGAGGTGGCATGTGTGGGCAATGAGTAGTATAATGAAGTGAGAAAACAATCTCACTCTTACGGCACTGAGTGATTGGTCTTAGTCAATCTTCAAAAAACTAAATATAGAAAGGTTCAAAGAGGATTAAATTTGCAGTAACTGAGGGTGTCTAAAGAGGTTATGAAATGAGCATAAAGTTTAATTAATTCAATCGATGAGGAACTGCTTAATAGTGTAATTACTTGAATTTATTGCAGATATTTCATAATATGTGCGAAATGAACACTTTAACCCTAGAATTACTGAGCTGCACAATTCACTCCTTTCTACTGAACAGATTATTCACTTAATTGTTAACAATTATTATACTCTATTATTATTATTCTTGATTTGTTAAATATGTGTGCTGTGATTTAAATCTCTCCAACACACCAAACCTCCTCATTTATGAAAAAAGGGTTACAAACTATTTACTTTCTAGAAATACGTACAATATCCGGGTGATGCTGAGTGTGAGGATATTATTTCAGGTCTAACTTGTGGTAAAGAATCCTTCTACACTTATACAAAAATAAGAATAACTATAAGATGTATCACATCTTTTCCTGTGAGGTAGCACAATTCAATTACCATAGAAAACTAAAATAAAAATACTGTCTTAGCTCAACAGAAAAATATATGGGTTCCCATGAGCTATGTTTTACTGTAAATACAGAAATATACATGCAGCTATAAATCTCATAGCTACTCAGTTTCTGGTTGATTTTAAATACTGAACATAGTAAATAACATAGGCTCACAGACTCTTTAACCTATAATATGCTACTCTTTCTTCCTCTTAAATGTGTCAGGGGATTTTCAAAGTTACTATTGTTACTTCATTTCTGCTTGCATCCTTGTTTCAGTATTATCTGCATGCCCCTGGTTCAAATCAGTCTGTCCCATTGCTGTTGAGGTCGTAAAAATAAAAAAAGATATTTTTTTCCCCAAAGTTCTATCATAACCAATAAATTAATCATGCCATCAGAAGGAAGCTTGTTGTTGGGACAGCACTTTATGAACTTAATGAAAGTTCATTTTAGAACTCTGTCCTGGGGTTTTTGCACACTTGAAATACTACTAGTTTTGGGTGCAGTTTCTCTCTCTCAAATTAGATGCAGAGACTAAACAGAGCTTTGAAGACCTGGAGCTGATCATTGGGTGATTGGAAGTATGCAGAGAGAAGCAGCTTTCTGAAGGACCAAGGGACTAAAAGATATTAAAGAATACCTGGTGATGTGATCAGTAGGATTTTACCCTGGCTATTTCAGCTGTATTAATCAATAAATCTATTCCCTGCTTTCAAAAAGCTTTGGGGGCGGATAAAAAAGATATTTACCTAGTGGCACTTTCAAAACCACCTAAATGCCTAGTACCTTTAAAAATGGATTTAAATCATTTGGTTACATTGAAGAAACCTGTACTTTCCATGGATTGAGTGGCAAGGCACCTTGGTAGAGGTGCCTAAACTGGTCAGCAACCGACATGTACCCTTGCAAATAACTTTTAGGTAGCACCAGGGATGGTTTTGCCTTCCGTTATTCAGAGACGTTGTCCCTCTGATAATGGGTGTAGCTCTGTCCACAGATCTAAATCAAAGAGCTTCTGTTTTTTTTGGAATGAGACTGTTCTATGTATTTTACTGACTACAAGCTCAAAAGCTGGATGTTGACCTACAGTTTTTTGTTGATGATGTCTGTATTAGGTCAAACTATTATTATAATGAAATCAGCATGGATTTGTACATCCAACAGTGTTTTGATCTTTCCATTGCATCTTATGGCTGACGTTCAGAAATCTTCAATGACTTTCAAGCAGATGATAGGCAATGGATTTTTATCATAGTAAATGAAGACACCATTCAGGTGGCAATGGCACAGAATAAAACTACTCAGATGCCTGCGGTTCCAACCCATAAATAAGATAACAAGCTATTTATTTCAGTATTAGTTGCTACGCATTAAAAAAACTCAAACTTTAAAAATGCAGTGCATAATGACAATTGATGAAGTTGTTGCCAGACATGCATTTTAAAGTATCTTGAATTGACCTACTAGTCTTCCAGTGTGGATTTCGCACTGTTATTCATGAGCTTTGATTCAGGCCTTGCAAATTTCTTATCTGAGAAACCATAATTTTTAAAAAGACAAGGAGAATGGACTGAACAATCACAACCTACAAATGTAGTTTACCACATAAATACATAGATTGTGTGGATCAGATTTCTCAGCCACTTTAAAGTCCTTTTCTTTCTTCTTACAAAGGAGTGATAATTCAGGTGAAAATGCTCAAAGGAGAACTCACTTTCATACGCTTCCTGCTCACAGAAACCCAGGAACAGCAGCAGGAGAAATCCTTTACCCTTCGGTGATGCCAGATCCACTGAGACACTCAAAAATATATGCATCAGCTGTAATGACAATTCCTCCCAGAGAAGTCTTCTGAATCAGGGAAGTGGTGGTGCATCTCTCTCTCCTGTTTGGCACAGAGCTGTGGTGCAGCATAAACTCTGGCCAACTAAATAGTATTGCTTCTTATCATTAAACAAGGAAAATATGTTTCAACACAAAACCTGTCACCTTCAGACTTAAAATATTCCATACTTTCTGGAGGAAAAAAATCTCACTCATCTACTCCACACTTTAATAGCAACAGCTGATAAGTATTCACCTCCTATAAATAGTATAATTACCAAATAAGTCAAGGATGTTTAAAAAGATCAGTCATAACCTCTTGAATAAAATTCTTCATATACTTAGTTTTTAAACCCAGTTCTCGATCCATTATCATCAAGATTAATCAACTAATATTCGGATATGAGGAAATACTGAGGAGTCATAATTGCACAATGTTAATCAAAGACAGGAAGAGTGATGAGAACATAAAATAAAGGGAGCAGATTTTTTTCAGATTTTTTTTTCCAGACATTTGTGCATACAAGTTTTGATTTGCCTATGTGACCTTACTAAGCATGTGATGAATGTTTTCAAATTACGAATCAACAACAGCAAAGTGAATAAATTAAACAATTGCTTAAAATAAATTGCTAAAATTACTTTTGAACAACTTTTCCTCAAAAAAAATGGACAAACGATCTCTCTCAACTCAGATTACATTAATTCTATGTTTCATTTTTGCCATCATATTTTAGATCAATGAATATCTTTTGGTTTCTGCAAGAGGAAATCAATTTTTGTATTTAGGAGTTGGTAAAGTTTCTAGATTTAAAAAAAAAAAGCAAACTCAATCATTTTTTGTGTGTCCATTTTGACATATTTCTGTTATCCCACATGGATTCTGAGTCAAAAGAAGTTGAACTTTGGAACCTCCTACTAAAGCAGAGCATCTGAGAAAATATGCTAGATGTTGTCCTTGAAGCTTTGACACAGAAAAGCTAGGATCAAGGAAGGCAGGCTATCTGACTGAGTACATACTCCAAATAGGACAGCAATTATTCAACATTTCTTAAATAAATCCAAATCTTGAAAAAGTACAAGTCTCAAATATATTAATCTTCTGGAAAAATTAATATATGTCATAACAAAAGGAATTCCAATACTTCCAACTGTTAATATATTTTGCTTGTCTGATTCCAGCACCATTTTTCATATTTTTTAAATATGTATTTCAGCATGGCTTCTTTGCAGGAACCATTCACATGTCAGCTGTTTTTATTAAGTATTCTGTTTCACTGGTAGCTACTCTCCCATCTCACATCAATTGAGAATATGAGTAACTTAAAATATTGACATTGAACAAAAATATTAGGATGTATTATCAACATTGTTCCTATAGCAGGTTTCAGTAATTTTCTTTAAAAGAATGTAAATAATCTATCTGAACATAAAATGGCACCTGATTGAAGTTTCCAAGTTCATAGGAAAATAAATGCACTTCAATTCAATGGCAAAATACCAAGTCCGAGGTGTACTTTCCAGTACATTTCTTTCTAGTAATATAACTAAAACCACATTAGACCAAGCTTGAGATTCCCACTTCAGCCAATTGTGAATATACTTAACTTTGAGCTTGTAAGTATGTTCTGTGAGAAGCAGACTGACTGGACAGTCTCTGTTTAAATTTATGAATTCACCTCGGTTATAGCTAAATTCTGGTGTTTTACATGACCTGGTCACCTAGATGACCAGATCAGAGACATAGTAACGATGTGCCACAGCTTCCTGACAGCATGCTGACCCTCCGAGGGAAACCAAGTCAGCAATGAAGATGATATGTGATTGAGTTTTATCCTGTCAGGGAGTTAAGATGGGGCTGCACACACCAGGATTTGGGAAGATTAGGCAGATCTATTGGCTGTTCTTGGATGGATGTTTTTACATGCTTAAAGCCAGGTATTTAAATATCTTGTTGGTCTGGCAACTGCAGATGATCACTTTCTGTAATTATCTTCCAAGTTTCTTGAATGACAACCGGTAGAGAAATGCTTTTTCTGTCACTGATTTTTACAAGTCAAGGTTGTATTTTTCCTTTCCACAGCTATCTGCTCAACATTTAGCAAAAACAATGCCTAGTTTCTAAATGTTCATACTTTATTCCATTCATTACTGACATTCCAAAATAAAACTCTGGAACAGACAGAAGAGTACTGTTTCATGGTTTCCATTTCCAAGTTTCTGAGCAGTTCTGCAGCATATTGTTTTGTATATTCAAAACTAGGCTATCAAAATATAATGCCAATTTAAGCCACAACCATTATTTATATTAGTAGTGAAGGAGAAAAAATGTAGTGGTAAATTAATCTTTGTGCAGCAAAGAACTCCTTAAAATAGGTTTTCAGCATGCATAGTAATGAACTATTGCTATCTCTCCGCAACAGACATCTTTAAATAACTATGTCCAAAGTTGTTTAAAATCCTTTTCCTAGAATTTCAGTTTCAGTAACGCAAGGAAGACTGATTCTTCACTTATAACGCTGATCAACACAAGCCTCCTTTTTTATCTTCTGCTTAATATAGGGAACTCATGAATCAGCTATGACTTTTACATGCCTTCCCTTTGACCTTCCCACAGATAATCATAATAACGCTGAGCTGCTGAGAATCAATCAGTTTTCATAAAGGCAGCAGCCTTCAGATTAATCTCATATTATTAATTCTGCAAGTTAAAAAGACAAGCAGAAAGACAAGATGGCTTTCAGTGCTATTTACTTCCCCAAAAGTATTTCCTGTGGATAATAAACAAACAAATTTCCAATCTGGTGAAGCTGTAAATTTGCAGCCTTCATGAAAATTAATTTAAATGGATGTGACTGTGAGGTTGGGATTGTAAAGATTAGGGAGACTCCTGTAGTTATAATTGCCTGTTCAGTTCATCTGCTGCTCTGTCACTCAAGAGTGGCACAGCTGCATTAACAACTCTAATCATAATCTAATTCTCAGATCAAATTCCCATCTTCAATATATCCTTTAATAAAGCTTCCATACCCCATCTTTTAGCCTTAATTATTGCTTCCTGTCTCCCCTGACAACCAAATTAAAAGGTACATGCAGCAGTTCTATAATAAAAAATAGCACAGATACAACTACTGTATTGCAAATTCACACTAACCTTGTGAAGGTTGGATAGCTTGTGATAACTAGATTTTTCACTGATAGCGCAAGCACTAGAAGATAAGAAATACAATTTTATAATCATGTATTGATTTTTCTTTTTTTCCTGTTAATATGGAAAATTACCTGGACCAGTTTTCAGATTAGCAAAGTGAGAAAAGACAATTTTATAGGAAAACTGTCTAGATCCCAACATGTGGACTGTTTTACTTCTTAAAGCTGGAGCTCTTGACATGTCAGTTGTTGGCAGTAGACATTGTACTAGTTAAATCCCTTTGCACAAGAGCTGAGATGCCAAGTCACCAAGATACTTGATCAGGCATCTACCATTTGGTATTAATATTCTCAAGTCAATAAAACCGTTAACATGTTTAAAGTTAGTAAATACCAAAGTACTTTTTGAACAGGAACCAAACATTCAGTGTCTTGTCCATGTTTTGTCTGTTGTAATGTGCAAATTGTGTGTTGTAATATTCTGTTTTGTCTGTTGTAATGTGCAAATGAGGATTTCAGTAGGAGAGTTAAACTGATGTCTGTACAAATGTAACAAGATGGCATGTCGACATTTCTGAGCCAGAAATATATTTCCATGAAACTTTAATAATGGACTAATACAATCATGGTTAAATTGGGAAAATGATTAGAAAATTAAAATGATGGGACAGATATGGGCAACAAAAGAGATGATGATTGTCAGTGTAGGTAAGGGAGGAAAAGACTAATGAATTATCAAAATATTTCAGCTAATTTAGGAAGGTTTTAAATAGAACAGCACGTTATGTTGTTGAGATGATTTTAAAATGTAGCCATGGATTTCAAGGGCAGTAAGCAAAGTCTGTCAGGAAATGGTTTCACAGATAAGAGAGACCTGCAAGAATGCCAAAACTTTAAACATGGCAGATTTTAATTATCCTGATACGAGTATTGATTTGGATAATAACTGTTTCAGGGCTAAGGAGACAAATGTGTTTGAGAAAGTAGCAAAGGATTTATTTTCCAAGCCATGTGTTGACCAGTTTTAGGTGCTTGGGGCTATCTTACGAGTGAATGGATCTTGAATAAACTGGGACATGGGGGACAATTTAGCGTAGGCAATGAATCTGAAACAGAAAGCTCAACGAGATGAAAGGGGTTTATCATTTAAATGGATGCAGGCTGAAGAACTCTAACCCAGAAAGGAATGTGCTTAGTCATTCTCTCTTAGGATATCTAAAAGTGAGAAATGAAAAATGTCGCATAACATTATAGGTCACTTCTGAAAATGTAGAGATTTCTCCCATACCTAGATTTCTGTGGTCACATACCAAGCTTAAAGTGATCTGAGACATTTCAATATTTAAAATTCCTATTGTACTGGATCAAACATTTCTGCTGGTCTTGGAGACTCCCACCAGTTTTGCAGCTGGTGATCTTTTTAACTTCCCACTGGTCACCAAAAATTATTCCTCTTTTACCTTTTTCTTTTTCATTTTTTGAGACTTGAAACATGACAATACTGAAGCATACAATCCAGTTATGTTTTCCTTAAAGAAGAAAACGTGTAAGACAGGTGTAGATACATTACTTTTTAGTCATTAAGCTGAAGTAAGGAGAAAAATTTCAGTAACTCTAATTCTTCGTTCTTTTGTATCTGGTGGTTTTATGATTACCCAGGTCTTGCCAGACCTGAAGCTGTAGTGCTTGCTGTACCAGGGTCAGCTCCTAAATGAACCTTTTCAAAAGCATTAGTGCTTTCTTTCTATAGCATTTATCTGATGGCAGTAATTACCATATGGCTTCTCCCATCCTTGTAATGTCCTTTTCTTTACAAGACTCTGCAGATGTAGTAATGTGTTAGCATTCYCATCTTTTGTTTCGAAAACAGAAACACAAAAGATGTGATTCACCTCTGCCTGTAAAGTAGAAGTATAGTTTAAGAGGGGTGGATAAACTCTCTTCACAGTCAATGGAGAGAGATAAGTTGCCTTCAGAGGGCAATTCCTATTATCATGAGATAGCTCTTGAGGTGAATCACACCTGGTTGATTCTGAATTTTTGCACTGACTATAGGGGGGGGCTTCAATGACTAGCCTAGACTAGACAGCCAGTTATCAGATGGCTGTAAGTTGAATACTAGCCTAAAATCAGCGAGGGGCTCCTAGTACACTGAAGATCCAACGAGAAACAAAGGGATCACATCTCTCAGCATTTCAGTCCCTTAACTGGCAAGGGCTCGAGAGTCCTGGGTATGGGAAGAGTTCCTTATTTCAGTGTCAGATCCAAAGCAAGCTGAACAATAAGGAGAAAGGGATCCAGATCTGAGCAATAGTAACCAGTGCATTCCGGTCTAATCCCAATAGTAAGTGCTACAGTAGTCTGATCCCAGGAGTAAGAGCTACACTGCCCCCTTTCACTGCTTAGAAACCTAAACCTGGCATGTGGTGGGGGAAAAGGGCTTATAACTTTTCCTGTAAAAACAAGTCATGGTCTTTTTGTCCTCGTGATCTTTTTGTTCTTAATGTTCAGTTGGGACTTTATGTATTCATAAAAAGAAAAATGAAGCAGGATTAACTGAAGAAGACCAATGTCAGAACAGCAAGGGGACTTACTCTGGGCTCAATATCAGGTTTTACCCTTTGTCAATCAGAGCTGAAAGTAAAAAAATATTCCCTATCTGAGAGATTGATATCCTAATGACAAAATATTGGCTATTCTGACATGAAATCCTAAACCTCATTTTTCTTTTTTTAAAGAAATGCTTTGGCTCAGAGAAATACTTAGAGCTGAAACTTTCTTTGAAATCAGCTTTACATTTTGCTGAAACAGCATTTTTTGAAGAAAAATGTAAGTGTCTGAATAACTCCTTAATAGCTCTGCTCTATAAATTTGATATTAAAGCTACACTCATAACTACAGGAACTACGGGATGCTTCAAAAGTTTAGGTAAAGCAGAATGGTTCAGTAACTAAAATGTAAAAGGCTTATTTGTGCTACCCACATTTCTTGTGTTAGCAAATTCAGAGTGCAAATTCTGTGAGAAAAGACTTTTATCAAGGTTTCTGACACTCATTGTTCTGTTGGTTTTCTTTCTTTTTTTTCTTTTTTTTTTTTTTTTCCTTTTTTCTTGGAGGTGGGAATGGTACCAGAACAGATTTATTAATAAATTTGTAATAGTTTGGCTCTATTATGTGAGAACTAAAAGATGTGGGTTTTTTTGTCTTTTCACCTCTCCAACCTCACAATGTTTCTACGCTATGAAAACATGGAAGTACATCTAGGGTATTATTATACTTATTAGGACAGAGGGACATCCTTCCTGGCTTCAGATCCTTCCTGGTCTCTCTCAGCCCTCACTTAAAATTGCAAAGGGAATGTGCCTGTTACTCAGCAGGTGATATCACACCAGGTAGCGTATATTTTGAACAATTATACAAATACAGGTGGTTAGGGAAACTCTGTGTAAAACAGCAAATGCAAATGATCAATGATTTTATATAGTATCGGTCACGCCCAAGGGTTATTGATCTAAGAAAAGAGGGGAAGCAATTTAGTCTCACGTATTTCATTTTGACAAACTCATGCTGCCTATGTATCTACCCATAAAGGCATACAAATAAAGAAAACAATAGTATTTTCTTTTTTCACTGTATATGCTTTAAAAAGACTTTGGAATGAATAATGAAAAGATACCTATATAAAGCTTTGGCACTATACTTTGAGCATATCCAAGTGAACACCGTTGTAAGCCTAGAGCATCTTACTGATAGAAACCATCAGCACATGTATGTTGCACTGAGGCAAGCTATGGGGCAATTAAACAGCACTTCAGTCTACATTCAGTACAGTCTACATTCTTTGCAAGATCTAGTGCCCTCTCTGAGTCTTGAAGAGTTCACAGTATAAAAGCTGCATACCTATTCCTGAGCCTGTAACTCCTCATTCTCATTTTGAACTTAACATTTCCTCATTAGCAGTGATCGCTCTGAGCATCCTATTAACATTATCTTTCACAAAGGAAAAAGTGTTCAAAGGTAAAGAATCTTGCACAGTGGTTTAAGAAAATTAGTTATAGCACTTCAGCTTTGCCTTTACTGTTTATTCGTTTTCTCTCCGTTTAGCAGCAACTATACATTTTTTTCTCATTACCTTGCTTTTTGCATTTTTATGTTACATATAAGAAAAAGCAGAGACCAGAACCACAGATTAGAGCCAGGTTTGTTCTTTGCCTGCTGTCTTCTGGGTCTGTGAAACCGATATTCCTGCTTGCACATTTGTCCAGTTTCAGGTAGGTGGACAGAAAGTATTCCTACAAAAATTACCTTATAGCTTAGATACTCTCCTGAGATGCTATAGGTTTCCCTGCTTTCCTCAGATTGAAATGATCTGGGTAAAGTTCAGAACCCTCTAAAATATTACCCAAATTTTCTAGCATTGGAGAACTGATTTGAGTTTCTGAGTCAGAGAAAAGCCCTCCTTTTCTCAGCCATTCCTATGTGTCCATGGATGAGAGTAGTTGATGAGCTCCTCTTGAAATTCCCCATCCACCTGGCCAAGCAGAGACATCTGCTGCAGGACCTGTGCTGGAGCCCAGGAAAGTTCATGTCCCTCCAGTGTCACGTCACAGTGGGATGGGGACCCCAGGCAAGCACCTCTCAGTACAAGGTCTGACAGCCCAGCTGAGGTGGGTGTTGAAGTGCTGAGCCAGGGTCTGCCTGAGCCTGTGTACTGAAGTACGGGCCGGTGACTTCATCCACTCAATAGCTTGAGAAAGGAATATCATTCTTTTTTTTAAAAAAAGAAGGAATCAATTATAGTGTGAAACCAAGAATTCAGGATCTGTAAGTCTTAAAGCATCACACAAGCTAGTTTTAAATGACCCAAGTAACAGCAATACCACTGTTCCACTTAGGAAAATATTCTGTAGCCATTCCCCAGCAGATTCCCATTGGGAATACATTTAATGCTTGCTTTGTTTTAGCCTGTTATTCCTTGTTCTAGCCTATCGCCTTGTGCCAAAGAAAACCTCAGCTTCTTACTAAGAAGTCTTAGAATTCTCAAGTGCTTCCCTTGTGCTTATTTTTCTTTGCTTATTTTATTTTTAAAATATTTCATGCTTTCCTGTTTCATTTTTGAATGTGATTGACAATGGTTTTTTTTTAGTTTTCAGATTCCTGAATATTCCTCTAGTCCCTTCATCTTTTCCACTTTTCATGCTCTCTTTGCAATGAGTTGTGTCCACAGGTGCATGAGCAGCTAATTGCATATTTTTATTCAATTACACTTTTTGCCTGTGAAGAACTCTTTCCCCAAGTATGCACTGAATCCAAATGAAAATAAACTACTTGTCTTCAGGTACTATTATCATAGAACACATGTTTTTCATTGTACTAGGGTTTGTTTACAGTTCCCTAATACATTGAATCTCCTGATGTTAGATCAATAAAAGGATGTCCTCCTGCACCTGACTATTTATCTTTTGATAATAGTAACTATATTTTATTTCGCTGCACTTGAAAAAGCAATGATTGTGTTCATGTTCTTATAGGTACCTTCAATAGCTGCCTGGTAGCTTCATAAGCTTATACTAAAATATGATACTCTCTCTTCCTGAATTTAACAAAACCTTGTCCTCTTTTTTCTGTCATTTTCGATAAACCACCCATAGATTGCCTTGTTTCCCAGTGAATAAAAATGTGTGGTTCAACTACAGGAGCTGATGCTCTGAAGGTTAAATCACTTCACTGCGTCTCTTGTACTCTATGTAAGGAAAGACTTTGATTAACCAAGTCTTTCACATTAACAATGATGCTCTATGTTGAGTGTAGCATCTTGGAATGAAAATGAGCATTTGGATTGCCCTGTTTAATCTTTGTAGCTTTATAATGTTAGGGTTTCATAATTTTTTCAAACACATTCATAGCCACAATGATTACTTTTGAGAATAATCCCAAGGCTACAGCCTTGATTCTCTGAGTTTACAAATAAGTGTTATGCTTAAAATGGATTCCATGCCGAGGTGCGAAAGGTGGCATTTTCTTATAACAGTATTTACTATTCTCACTAGTAGTTTCTGAATGTGAATGAATAATATCCCTTAAAATAATTCTTTCCAGAGATCTGTTTTCTATATTTTATATCAGAAAATTTGACAAAAAGTTCATTTAACACTTAATAGGTCTACAATCTTCAGCCCTATTGTAACAGCCTAATTCTTTTTTAATCATTCTAAACAACTTTTGATGTCTCTTATTTCATAGTCCTTCAGTGTAAGATACAAACAAAACCTATAATTGTAGAAGTATGTTTATACCTTACTGGGCAATATTCCACAAATATTTCATGCCATGTGTACATTTCTAAAGCATGGCTCAAATGAGGAGAAGCATATATAAGTAATTAAGTTGGAAATTTTAAGCAGTATGCAAATGCAATAATTGTGAATGTCTTATTCCATTTTTTGCTCACTAGGTCTCCTAGAGAAACAGATCTCCATCTATTCAGACTTTTATTTTTTGCATGGGTGACCTCTAGTAGCAAGTCTCCAGAACTCTCTCTTAGTCATCCTTGGCTTTCTATCTAACCTCTCTTCACCTGTGTCAGTTGTTTCGTATGTGGATATTAGTAATGGAAATAGAGCTCTCTTACACTGACTTGAGCTTTGTCCCAGCACGTAGGAGATATTGTAATGCAATCTCATTCAGTTTCTGAAAGCTGTTTCTGAAGACCGTGGTCTGCCTCACATATCTGTCAGGACACTTACTCCTCAGTGTTTCTTTTCTATGTCTATTTTTTCATAATTAGTCAGGCTATTTCTTTCTTTCATCTTCTCCTCTCTCTTATCAAGAGCAAAATGCCTATTGTGTTTCTATTTTTCCTACTTTATTGTGTTTCATGAGGGATTTTTTTTCCTAATTAATATATTGCTTACATTTTCCTTCTTCAACTCCTTGTTATATTGTTAGCCATCATTAACATGGCTCATGGTGAGACGCCCTGAAAAAATTGGTTAACTAGCTTAGTCTCTTGATTTCTTTGAGCAGCAGAGCAGTCTTAATTTCTAAGGGGAATACAACATGGATGATGGGACATAGTGTCTCTGCCAGCCATTGAACCTTTGGAGCAAAAAACACCCTTAGGACACCAGAGCTAAGTGAAGGTGTTTTTCTTGGAAAAATTCATGAGTCATTCAACCACCCACAACAAAAGCAGGTCTACTGCGTACATGGAGACCACACGGACTTTGACTTTCCATGTAGCTCAGAGGTGAGAACACTTCCCACAGTTGCTGTGTCATCTTCGTACGCTTTTTTCCCCATGACTTCTGGTTGGCCACTGAAACGTATTTGCAGGGCTTCATAGCATGAACTGATGTAAAAGATTTTCCAAACATTGAGGAAATGGCCTTGTTGTTGGCTTATCTCCCTTTCTTCCTGTTTGAAAGTGGCCTTTGGTTTTTCTGTGGCACAGCCTGAGCAGGGAGTGCAAGACCCAGACTTGGAATTTCATAATTACATTCCTAGCATAAATCAACCAAAGAAAACTGTGTTATTGCCTTACAGAAAGTGCAACTTAGGGCAAGACAAATGAAACTGACTCTGAACAATAGATTCAATGCAGCAGATTTACTATAAATCATGTGTAAAGGTTAAGGAATTTGGCTTGGTTTTTTCCCCTTGGAAAAAAATGAGACTTTGAGATGAACAGAAAACAATTTTGAATCTATCAGACGGATTGATAAAGCTGCTAACATTGTTTCTTTATGAATCCTTATGAAGGATTCAAATAAAAACTGGGGGACACAATCTACTCATTTCAAAATTTTTCATAAACAGTGTAAATACTTCCACAGTACGTGAAATAAAATGACCTGATAGAAAGATCATCAGTCTATCATATTCTTTTTCCCTGACTTCTGTGTACTTTGTATCAGGTCCTTAGCTGCCAGGAAGGCAATATGTTTGAAGAGTAGCAGTAAATTATAAAGACATTTCTCACCCTCTTCCAAACATGCCATGTATTTACATCTCTCATTTTAAGATCATGTTGTAATCTTTCCTGCACCACTAGGAAAGGAACATAAAAAATGGATTAAAAATGGACTGRCAACTCCTTGGATTTTGCATTTATTTAGGACCATTGCAAAATGACCTCAGCTCTGAATTAGCACATTATCTGGAAGATATCTGAATGCAAAGAATTGCAGAATTCTAAATTCTTAGAGAAATCATAATGTGGATTCTAGCTTTTCAGATCATTTAATATTTCATCCCATAATTACACTGACTGCAGAGGTGTTATTTGAATCAATAAAATGCTCTGTAACATGAGGAAGAATGGCACAAAACCAATACGAGATCATGTTGATATTCAGATACCCCTTAACTTCAGGAAAGAAAGACTTAACAGTAAAAAAACAAACTTATATCTCATTTGCCTAATAAACAGAGGGGCGTTGTGAAGGTTGATATGCTCCAAGCACAATCCTTCTTCCTAGTTTTTAAACATTCTCGTTCCAGATTTTTCTCCAAAACAAATGTTCCTTTATTTTTCTCCCTCTTCCACTTCTTTTTCCTTTTCAAGGAAAAGTGGAAGAGCTAGCTATTCAAATGGCAATGGCCCAGGTTTCATGACAAGCTAGTGAATTCACATACAAATAAGCTAAAAAGTATAGGAAATTCAGCAATTTCTATTGTCAAGCTTCTAAGATGTACATTACAAATAACAGCAAGAAAAAATACCTTTGGGACAAAGAAAAATGCTTTAGCAGTATCACTCTCTTAAAGCAGAATCTTTGAGCATACAGCATACACAACTATATCGATATTTGAAGCACTAGCTGTATTATTTCATCAGTCAATGAGAGATCTAGAATTTCTCTTTACGGCATAAGCCATTGGCATTGCCGTATGCAAAACTGAACTTGCAAAAGTCTGTCTGTTATTTATTTGCCTTACAATCATTTCCACAACCTACAACCATGGTCTTAGTGTTTGGTTTGGTAAGATCCAGAGCTTTTCTTGCCAGCATGCAGTGTAAGGAAGTATAGCTTGGAGAGGAATTAAAGGCCGGTAGCTTCAAACACTGCCAAATATCTGGCACCATTAGTCTCAAGAGGAAAATGTTCCTGAGAAGTAATGAAACAGAATATTACCCACTGTGATTATGTCACTTGTGGAAACTTACTACCCATATAAGTATGTTTTCAGTAGTGTAAATCAATTTAGAAACTCACTGTGCATTTATGTAAAGTCTAGTCCATACGGGAGGAGCTGTTAACACTTTGTCTCAGTTGCATCACGGCACAACTTTGTTTCCTGGGATGCTCCTTTTCCTTAGGTCTTCAACATAATACTGAACAAGTGAAAATCTTGCCAGTATGTGGTTGCCTTGCCCTTTCCTGGCAGCTGTCAGATTTGTATTTCAGTAGCAGTCAACAGCACATTATTGTTTCCAAGTAAAGGAAACGTCACATCTCTTTGACACCACAAGATACGACCCGCTGCTTTAATTAGCATTTTTTGCAGACTACAATCTGAAATGACAGCAAATATTCAACAGGTACCCTTTCTCCATTTCAGTTGCAAATACAATTAAAAATCAGTTTCCGAGCTATTTGAAAATTAACTAAGCAATTTTGCCTGTGTAATGTTGCAGAAATTTGTAAACTCTAATATGATCACTTTAACTTGCTCTCTGATTGAAGCATAAAAACTAGTTTTCTGAAGTGTATAAATTGAATAGAACAAAAAAGCATAATTTTGTGTTGATCCTGTCGAGATACAGCCAGAATCCAAAAAGATTAATAACTCAGGGAATTCTAAACAGCTTGCAAAGTCTGCTGGCGCTTCACATTAACGAAGTTGGATTTAACATGGCCATGAGAGCTTGGATGATGACAATAGGACATACCATGTTGTGAACTCTCTACCTTCCTGAGGACATCATATATAACCTATTATTATATACCGCATTGTAACATGAATTTGGGAAGTTAACAACCTGTTTGCGGGTGGCCTTCTGTTAAAATGATCAGCTGAAATGGTCCACTTGCTGCCCTTAAACAGCTGCTTGAATCCTTACTCAGCTGCAAATTCTCAGTTTATTATCTCAGACACTGTGAGAGGCTTCAGAGCAGTTCCACTGCTTTGCACCAGCAGAGATGGTGGAGGGGTTTATTCTGGCTTTTTGTGTTTGTTTTTAATTTAAGCTAAAGAAATAAACCTAGTTAGGATCCCTTACTTTATACAATGTTCCATTTCTGCAAGCTATTTCCCACTAAACAAATTATACAAGACCAGGTGAAAGAAAAGTGTAAGGATTTGATCTCATGAGGATGTAGCTTTTAGTGGGTGAGCAACTAAGTAATTTCACCGCCCTGAACATGCTTTTCTTATAGGCAGGAGGGGGCCATTTCCAATACCCATCAGCCTCTGTCTTCAGTGTTATCTTTACTCATATTCTGCTGTGTAACGTGTTATGTTTTCTCTTCTAGGGGGGTGTGTGGTGTTGCAGCATGCTGCCAAGTTTCTACAACCCAAAAAAAGGGATAAATCCTGGGCTGTCAGATATCACGTCCCACTGAAATAGCATCAATAAAAAATACAAGTTCTTTGTAATTTTTTAATGAAGGTTTTAATATCTAGTCACGCTCGTGTCTTCTGAGGAAAGATGCTTTCAGTCATCAAAAGGAGGATGCTTCTCTGTATATCTAAATATTTGCATAAATATAATTATTCAGAGCAATAGGTACCCCTAACTGTTCATTTTGCCCATCCACTGGTATTTTCTTACAACTTACATCACTATTTACAAGTAGCCCCTGTTGAGATTCTTCACAACTTTCACATTTTTTGATGATTGGTTCTAATGTGCTCTCGTCCTTATGCTGACAGATTTTTTCTAAATACTAAATCTAAAATAATTTTTATGATTAGAATCATAGAATCATAGAATCATAGAATCATAGAATCATTTAGGTTGGAAAAGACCTTTAAGATCATCAATTCCAACCGTTAACCTAGCACCGCAAAGTCCACCACTTTATAATATCCCTAAGTACCACAGCTACGCATCTTTTAAATACCTCCAGTGATGGTGACTCAACCACTTCCCTGGGCAGCGCGTCCCAATGCTTGACAGACTTTCAGTGAAGAAATTTTTCCTAATATCCAATCTAAACCTTCCCTGGCACAACTTGAGGCCATTTCCTCTCGTCCTATCGCTTGTTACTTGGGAGACAAGACCGACACCCACCTCGCTACAACCTCCTTTCAGGTAGTTGTAGAGAGCGATAAGGTCTCCCCTCAGCCTCCTCTTCTCCAGGCTAAACAACCCCAGCTCCCTCAGTCACTCCTCATAAGACTTGTGCTCCAGACCCTTCACCAGCTTCATTGCCCTTCTCTGGACACGCTGCAGCAACCCAATGTCTTTCTTGTAGCGAGGGGCCCAAAACTGAACACAGGATTCGAGGTGCGGCCTCACCAGCGCCAAGCACAGGGGCATGATCACCTCCCTACTCCTGCTGGCCACACTATTCCTGATACAGGCCAGGATGCCGTTGGCCTTCTTGGCCACCTGGGCACACTGACGGCTCATGTTCAGCCGGCCGTCAACCAGCACCCCCAGATCCTTTTCTGCCGGGCAGCTTTCCAGCCACTCTTCCCCAAGCCTGTAGCGTTGCTTGGGATTGCTGTGACCCAAGTGCAGGACCTGGCACTTGGCCTTGTTGAACCTCATATAATTGGCCTCGGCCCATCGATCCAGCCTGTCCAGATCCCTCTGCAGAGCCTTCCTACCCTCAGGCAGGTCAACACTCCCACCCAACTTGGTGTCGTCTGCAAACTTACTGAGGGTGCACTCAACTCCCTCATCCAGATGATTGATGAAGACATTAAACAGAACTGGCCCCAAAACTGAGCCCTGGGGAACACCACTTGTGACCGGCTGCCAACTGGATTTAACTCCATTCACCACAACTCTTTGGGCTCGGCCGTCCAGCCATTTTTTTACTCAGCGAAGATTACACCCATCTAAGCCATGAGCAGCCACTTTCTCCAGGAGAATGCTGTGGGAAACAGTGTCAAAGACTTTACTAAAGTCTGAGTAGACAACCTCCACAGCCTTTCCCTCATCCACTAAGCAGGCCACCTTGTCATAAAAGGAGATAGTCAAGCAGGACCTGCCTTTCCTAAACCCATGCTGACTGGGCCTGATCACCTGGTTGTCCTCTACGTGCCATGTGATGACACTCAAGATGATCTGCTCCACAACCTTCCGGGACACCGAGGTCAGACTGACAGACCTATAGTTCCCCGGATCCTCATTCATGCCCTCCTTCATGCCCTTCTTGTAGATGGGCATCACATTTGCTCACTTTCAGTCAACTGAGACCTTGTCGGTTAGCCAGGACTGCTGATAAATGATGAAGAGTGGTTTGGTGAGCTCTTCCGCCAGCTCCCTCAGTACCCTTGGGTGGACCCCATCCGGCCCCATAGACTTGTGTGTGTCTATGTGGTGTAGCAGGTCGCTAACCATTTCCCCTTGGATTATAGGGGTTTCACTCTGCTCCCCATCCCTGTCTTCCAGCTCAGGGGGCTGGGTACCTGGAGAACAACTGGCCTTACTACTAAAGAATGAGGCAAAGAAAGCATTAAGTACCTCAGCCTTTTCCTCATCCTTTGTCACTATATTTCTCCCTGCACTCAGTAAAGGATGGAGATTCTCCTTAGCCCTCCTTTTGTTGCTAATGTATTTATAGAAACATTTTTATTGTCTTTTATGGCAGTAGCCAGATTAAGTGCTAGTTGGGCTTTGGCTCTTCCAATTTTCTCCCTGCATAAATAACCTCACAACATCCTTGTAGTGCTCCTGAGTTGCCTGCTCCTTATTCCAAGGGGCATAGACTCTCCTTTTTTTCCTGAGTTCCAGGCAATGCTCTCTGTTCGGCCAGGCAGGTCTTCTTCCCTGACGGCTTGTCTTTTGGCACATGGGGACGGCCTGCTCCTGCGCCTTTAAGATTTACTTCTTGAGGAATGTTCAGCCTTCCTGGACTCCTTTGCCCTTCAGGACTGCCTCCCAAGGGACTCTGTCAACCAGTCTCCTAAACAGGCCAAAGTCTGCCCTCCAGAAGTCCAAGGTAGCAGTTCTGCTGACTCCCCTCCTTACTTCCCCAAGAACTGAAAGCTCTATCATTTCTTGATCGCTATGCCCAAGACAGCCTCCAACCATCACATCACCCACAAGTCCTTCTCTGTTTGCATACAAAAGGTCCAGTGGGGYGCCTTCCCTAGATGGCTCCCTCACCAACTGTGTCAGGAAGTTATCTTCCACACACTCCAGGAACCTCCTAGACTGTTTCTTCTCTGCTGTATCGTATTTCCAGCAGACATCTGATAAGTTGAAATCCCCCTGTTGGCGTTCCCCCTGATTCTTACCCATAAACACTAAACCCTATCATCACCATAATTAAGCTCTAGACAATCAAAACACTCATTAACGTACAGGGCTACCCCACCACCTTGCCTACCCCTTCTGAAGAGTTTATAGCCATCCATTGCAGCACTCCGGTTGTGTGAGTCATGCCACCTTGTTTCCATGATGACAACTGTGTCTTAGTTTTCTTGCTGCACAGTGGCTTCCAGCTCCTCCTGTTTGTTGCCCATGCTGTGTGCATTGGTGTAGATGCGCTTCAGTTGGGTTATTTATCCTGCCACCTTTTTGGTGGGAGAAGCTCTAATTCCTATGTGACCATTCTCAGGTGCTTCTGTGGTTTCTAACACATCCATAACCCTTGTGTCTTTGCTGCCATACAGATCTCCATCCCCTACCTCCACTGAGATGGCAAACTGAAGGACCTCGCTAGTATACCGTCCCTCAAACATCGGTGAGCAACCCCCAGGCTTATCTCTAGTGAGCCTGTTTTTTTCCCTTTCCCCCTTCAAATCCAGTTTAAAGCTCTTTCAATGAGACGTGTTAAATCCTGTGCAAAGCTCCTTCTCCCCCTTTGAGACAGGTGTACCCCGTCTGTCACCAGCAGGCCTGGTGTCGTGTAGACCGACCCATGATCAAGAAACCCAAAATCCTGCCGGTGACACCAGGCTCGGAGCCAGGTATTGATCTGCTGGACATTCCTGTTTCTTCCCTCATCATTCCCTGCAGCTGGAAGGATAGAGGAGAATGCTACTTGTGCTCCTGATCCTTTAACCAGTCACCCCAACGCCTCGAAGTCTCTCTGGATTGCCCTTGGACTTCTTGTTGCAACTTCATCGCTGCCTATCTGAAAAATCAATAATGGACAGTAATCTGAGGGCTGCACCAGGGTAGGAAGCTTTCTCTTCACATCTTTAACCCAGGCCCCAAGGAGGCAGCAGACTTCCCTAAGAAGTGGGTCCAGTCTGCATATTGGGCCTTCTGTTCCCTTCAGAAGGAAGCCTCCTATGACAATGACCCATCTTTTTTTCTTTATGGAAGCGGTTTTGATGCAGGGTGTAAGCCGACTTAACCTCGGTGACACCTGCAAGCTAGATGAACCATCATCCTCGTTATTGTTTGGTTCCACTTGCAGACCTCATCCCTATTATGCAAGGGCACCRGGGGAGGTGGGGTAGTCACAGAGAAGAAGTGCCTGCTGCGCCGGGCAGGAACTTGTCGCCATTGCCCCCTGTCCCTTAGTCCCTGTGTTCAGCCAGGCAGAGACAGGACAGGGAATCCTCCATATCAGGCTGTTTTGGCTGTCTGCCTGTTGGGCCTGTCTCAGAGAAGCTAGGGTGCCATTCCAGTAGTCTATCTCTCTCTTGCGCTCCCTGATACTCCTCCTCCCTACTCTCATTCAACCTACTCTCCTCCTCCCGGAGCTCTGTCACTAAGCTCTGTTCCTCTGCCTGGGCACAGCTCCCACAGGTGTGCTCACTGCTGCCGGCCGGTACGGGCATAAGAGCCAGGCACAGCCTGCAGCCTGGCACCTGGCCGGCAGCCCATTCCCGACGGAGCTCTATTTGGGAAGCTACATCCATTGTGGCGGGTAGAGAGCTTAGAGAGACCATGGCTTTATGCCGAGTGGATACCATAGCTCCCTGGTCGAGCGGGCAGAGTTTCAGCACCCTTCCTGCGCGCCCTTCCACCCAAACGGCCCGCAGGCCCTCGTTGGCGCACCACGCCCTGCTCGCCTGCTCCCCACGGGCTTCTTTTATATGTGGGGGGCTTGGCTGCTGTTGCTCCTGGCCCTGCCCAGGGCTCCTCAGCTGCTGTCGYGCGAGCTGTGGGCTCCTGGCACCTCTCTCGGCTCCCCCTGAGGTTCCCCCGGCTCGGGAAACCTCCCTGTGCACCTCGCTAGAGCACTCCGCTGCCAGTCGTGCCTTGCCGGCACCAGAGCTGCTCACCTCGGCGACTCTGTAGAGACAGCTACAAAGCTATAGCCTGTAGCTGTGTTCTTTCTGGTTTTGTAAAATGCTGTCTGGAATTGAGAAAAAGCTGTTTTATAATCACCACAAAGTTTTATGAGGTGAAAAACCTCCAGAATTCAACATCAAGACACATATACCTCCTTTTAACACATATGAACAGGTAACTGCAGAAAGACTGCCGTGTCTGTAATTCTCAATATGTCCTCCAACAAGGATGAGAATCAACTCATAGAAGGCTTCTTAGAAGGTTCTTAGCTGCAAGATGATGTGGGAAAGTTTTTCCTGTGATATTTATTGACAAATGCATTTTGGTCTAAAACATCCCAAAAGTGCTTTCAAGATGAAACAAAAAGCTAAGATTACAAGTGTTCTGAATTTATTTGAATAATCAAGAGTCATTTTTAAAAAGTTACAAGTTTTTTTGCTACTGATTCTAGGAGAGTTTGAGTCAATGAAATTTCTCTAGAAAATAATTATTTGAGATTTCTTATGTATTTTACTTTGAGGAGGTTGGTTCATATCTTTTCAGTTTGCACTAATTACACGTGTTGAGTAACATTACACATACCCTCTATCTCACAGACCTGGGGAATCCAAAATACATTTTAGAGGTATTTATTTGCATACTCCTACTTTCTAGTTTCTGCAATGCTTCAGCCAGATCTTTGTTGTAAACTAACACAGCTCCAGTGAAGCTGTGTGTACCTTTCTGTCAACTGGTGACCCAAACTGTGTTTATTTTAATGTGTTTTAAGCCAGCTCTTGGAGCAAGGCTATAAATATTGCAAACCGAGCAAGCAGTACCACATTCTGTATAAACATACATACATACATACATAAAGTTCATGCATTAAACTTATATGCCTCCAAAAAATCGTTCTGAAGTCTCTTATCAGGATGTTTCTGGATGTTTCCACTAACAAATTAGCACAGTGGCTGTTGCTGGCAGCCACTCTCCCCCAGATGATGAACTGCAAATGCCATTTCAGATAAGCATCCAAAAGTCTCAAATGCAGGGTTAGTCTGGGAGCAGGTGACTATACCAGTATAATGCTGGAGCAGGCATAGGTGACTGTGGGTAAAGGTGAGTGTCAGGGAGCTGCAAGGAGATGGGGTCCCTCAGGAAAAGGAGCTGGGCAGGGGCCCAACTGACCGCAGCCCCATCCCACAGAACATGAGCAAAGCAGGCATGGAAGCACCCTCAGAGCCTGTTTAGAAACATTCTCCTGCTACTCCTTCACTCACCAACACCGTCACGGCTTAGGATCTTGACAGGGTCCTACTTTTCACACCTAAGAAACAGGCCATATAAAGAAGCTTGCCTGCTCTGTAAAAACCTTTATGGGTTTGCAGCTGGTGTTGCTGCAAGGAAAATCAGACTGATTTGGAGGTTCTGGCTCTGACTGGAGGTCCTTGGAAAGCAAATGGTCTGGCCATGGTAGCCACATAAATGGATGTTATGCCACTGTTCTATGCAGAAATACCCAAGAGGACAGAGACCTGGATATCTTTCTTACTGCTTCAATAACGAGTAGTTTGTCAAGCACCATTAAAGCAGCGAAGGGTCTGAGAGTTTCAATGGACAACAGACTAATTATAAATGAATGGCGTAACATGGTCTCAAAAAAAGAGATAAAACTCTCAGAAACAGAAGGCATAGGGGATAATTATTTTGCTTTACTCAGCAGCTGAAATATTGTGCCTGATTTTGGGAAGAACACTTTAACAAAGATGTAAACAAATTTTAGAAAACCGAGGATCAGGGGGAAAAAAAAAAGGTATATTAAGAAAATATTACTTCAAATGCAAGAAGCAGAGAATACAGGAAGAGAAAGGAGTTTTAAAATGCTTCCAGGAAAGAAACTGAAATTAAGATCTCTTGCCATGTGTAATATTTGTTTTAATATTTTAGTGGATTCTGTTGATTTCCACTAGTATATAAGGAGTAGATAGTAACCATTGAATAAGAGGCATTCTGAATATGCTACTTTCATATTAAATTCCATAAAAGCTAAGACTTTTCAGTAAGGCTTAATCTTTAATAAAGCATTCCCCTAGAGAAGCCGGCGTCTCATGAGTTAGACAGGTATTCTTTGCTGGGTAACAAAATGGCTGGACGGCCGAGCCCAGAGAGTTGTGGTGAATGGAGTTAAATCCAGTTGGCGGCTGGTCACAAGTGGTGTTCCCCAGGGCTCAGTATTGGGGCCGGTCTTGTTTAATATCTTTATCAATGATCTGGATGAGGGAGTTGAGTGCACCCTCAGTAAGTTTGCAGACGACACCAAGTTGGGTGGGAGTGTTGACCTGCCTGAGGGTAGGAAGGCTCTGCAGAGGGGTCTGGACAGGCTGGATCAATGGGCCGAGGCCAATTGCATGAGGTTCAACAAGGCCAAGTGCCAGGTCCTGCACTTGGGTCACAGCAATCCCAGGCAACGCTACAGGCTTGGGGAAGAGTAGCTGGAAAGCTGCCGGGCAGAAAAGGACCTGGGGTGCTGGTCGACAGCCAGCTGAACATGAGCCGGCAGTGTGCCCAGGTGGCCAAGAAGGCCAACGGCATCCTGGCCTGTATCAGGAATAGTGTGGCCAGTAGACGGAGGGAGGTGATCGTGCCCCTGTACTCGGCACTGGTGAGGCTGCACCTCGAATCCTGTGTTCAGTTTTGGGCCCCTCACTACAAGGAGGACATTGGGTTGCTGGTGTGTGTCCAGAGGACAACAAAGCTGGTTAAGGGTCTGGAGCACAAGTCTTATGAGGAGTGACTGAGGGAACTGGGGTTGTTAAGTCTGGAGAAGAGGAGGCTGAGGGGAGACCTTATCACTCTGTACAACTGCCTGAAAGGAGGCTGTAGCGAGGTGGGTGTTGGTCTCTTTTCCCAAGTAACAAGCGATAGGACGAGAGGAAATGGCCTCAAGTTGTGTCAGGGTAGGTTTAGATTGGATATTAGGAAAAATTTCTTTACTGAAAGAGTGGTCAAGCATTGGGACAGGTTGTCCAGAGAAGTGGTAGAGTCACCATCCCTGGAGGTATTTAAAAGACATGTACATGTGGCACTTAGGGACATGGTTAAGTGGTGGACTTGGCAGTGTTATGTTTGTGGTTGGACTTGATGATCTTAGAGGTCTTTTCCAACCTAAATGATTCTGTAATTCTATGATTAGGCTTGCATAATTTACACAGATTTCGGATTAAAATTATAAACACCTTATTTTAAATTTTTCACTTTACTTTAAACCTGAATAGGCTATCTTTTCTTCCTTTTCCTCTCCTTCTTCCCGGGTTTTGTTGGGTTGTGGTTTTTTTTTTTCAAAATCAGCTCTGTTTAGAATTTATCAGTTTGCCTGGAAGAGCAGGCTTGCTGCATTGACTATATAGAGAAAAATACCAGAATAAGCATTTTTAGAAAATGCTATAACTAAAATATTTTTAAATTGATTGTTTAATCTTTTAAATCAAAATGAAGGAAACCTTAGGTTAAACTACAGAGAATCGATTGCGTTTGTAAAAGGCCAGCAATTTAAAACATCTGTTTGCTACAATGTCTGAGATTGTTTACTCTGCTGGTTCACTGATAAAGCTAGCAAAATAAATATGCAAGGCTGTTTTGGTTAGTTCCTAACATATGTGATCTTGCTAAACCTGACCTGTATATTTTGGTTGCTTTTACTTTTTAAGACCCATTTGTGCTGCTATGTGCCTCATTTCTAAATATCTCATTTGAATTCTTTTACATAAAACAGAAGTTTTATTAATCTACGCGATCTTAAAGTAAAATGCTGTTGCCTAAATATAGTATCTAGTGCCATTTGAGATGACCTCAGGTTCTGAGACATGCATTGAGGTCTGCTGTATGTGCTACAGTACTTACAGAAGACGTGCAGCTGAAATCGTTCCTCTCTGAGGAGATGGAACAGCAGGAAAACCCTGAATGCAATTGCTGTCTTGGCTTGGAGCAGACCCAGCACGGAGGGAATCAGCTGAGGGTTTAGCCACCAAAGTCTAACAAGAGCTGCTTGAAACTATGTGAACTTACTACCTTATAGAATACAACTTCAAAGAAGGCATCACTAACATACAAATATTACAGGGTTTTAGTGTTTTCTAGGACTTTATTTTAGCTAACAATTTAAGGAAATGTAAACAGAACACGTTTTCAGCAACTCATTCTGAAGAATTTCTAAATCATTCTCTAAATCTCCTAATAAGGCTCTCCAAGCAACTTTACCCTGAAGCAAGCACACAGCAGTCAAAAATTCAACCCAGACTTTCAGTTTGGAAAACAATTGGAAACCAGTAACAATCAATTAAGCAGTCTTAACTTCAGGCATTGCTACCAGTTCCCCTAAATTAATAAGAGGCATCACTTCTGACCTGCTCTCATATTAAAATTCAGAATACAAAATCCCCAGCAAACAGTTTCTGTATTCAGTGGAATAAACAGCAACTGAGAATGGCTATGAATTACACGAGGAGAGGAGCAGAGCTGAGCTGGGGTAGGTAGGCCTGGGAGGAATTGTTAATTCTATGGTAAGTGTTAAAGCTCATTTTATTTTATTTACTGCAAGGTGTACAGTACTTTTGCACTCCTTCTGTTGACTAGTGTTTTAACCACAACAAATCCAAATGCTTTCCCTGTACCATGCTGTGAGACTCACCTGAGAATCTCTTGTTTGCAGTTTCACTTTCTGGCAATTGTTAAAAGCAATTTGAAGATCACAAACCTTCAGCCAAAATAGATTTTTAATAGTAGATGCTGTGTTTCATTCCTATTACATGTGGCTTCATGCTTAAGGCCAATGTTTATTATTGAAAACAGCAGTCTTTTTGCTCCATTAGATAGTTGAGTTCTGAACTGTAATTTCACAACGTACTCTTTTTTTTCCCAGATAGGATCAGACAAATTATTAAAATGACATAAATAATTCACAGTGAATAATTTACTTGGTATATCTAGTTGTGATCATATAACATCTACATTTAGTTATTCAAAAGAATTTAAGTAATGAAAAGTAAGTAGTGGTAAATCATCTTACTATAGCACCTGGATGTCCTGAGCACAACCAGGACCCATTACTGTCAGTGGCACACACCCACATATTGTAGGAGGTGATTTCTGAATAAAAGACCTTACATTATGTGTGAAGAGGACAAGCAAAGTTCAAAAAGGATGGCTCTTCACTAAGGTCATGCTGAAATCTTTATGCAACAAGTTTTGATTCTACATATTGAGAAACCTACCCGGTGTTATCTGATGTTTGGCCACAAATCTGAAATTGCCTGTTGTCCTTCTTAATAACTTATTAAAGCCTAAAAAGGCAGGAAACTTGATAACAGTAGTAGGAAAATAAATAAAACTTTCATGAATTAAAATGACAACATATGTTCTTGTTTCTCAGCTATCCATTCTGCACAGTGCTCTTTGCATTGGAGAAAATTGCATTAAAATGAAATAATTACTTGTTTCAGTAACAGAGTCCGTTGATATATTACTGAAAAAATACTATTGCTTTTCTACTAAGCAGGAGCAAGCATCAGAACATTTTATGTGGTCTTGTTGGCCAGGTATAATCTTAACATTATACGTTTAGTCTCTTGCAGAGAGAAGAAGCATGTGAAACTTACTGATCTGTCGGTAATTGCTTTCCATGTACCTATATCCTGTTCCCCAGAAGCACATTTATCTCCAGAGTTCTTTGACTGTAAGTAAACTACCTTTTTTCCTTCCTGCCCCAAAGTATCAGTAGCCACCAAATAAAGACAACTCAGGCTCTCCCTCAAGACTTAAAGTCTTTGAGCACCAAGGACAAAAGATTGCAACATAAAATAGAATATTTCCACCTTGAAACAGTTCTATTACAGTATTTTGCACTATTAAGCAATCTTGGACTTTGAAGGGAGCATCACTGATTGTGACAAGTAGGGGACCAGAGGATTCTGCATGTGAGCATGGCTCAGTTGTATCAAAGCTTTTTTCATAAGATACATGTTGTATCAAGAGCTGGGTCATCTATAGAAACACAGAGCCCTCCCAGACTATTGCAGGGCATGGGGTACAGGAAAGGTGGCAGCAGTCAGTCAGTCTAGCAAAACCTAGGAGAAGTGTTTAGCAAACAGGTAAAATATCACCTATGAAGAGAGTGAGCAGGTAGCACACGGGTGCAGATTACCAGGAATGTTGTTGGATTTCCAGGTAGAAAGTCTTGAACAAGTATAAAATCAAGGGGAGAAATAAATCTATTGCCAGATTAGAGATTGCAGCCTAAACTGCACAGTGAATATAGGGTAACAGTGAGATCATGAGCAGAAAAGTTGGGGAAAACTGCTCTACCTAGACGTGATTAGCCATGCTGGTTACTGGGAATGCCTCAGACACTTCTTGTCACTTCTCTCCCACTAGTGTCCACAACAGCGTGATAAAAAATAAGTGCTCAAGACTGTGTTTTCACCTTTGGCACTTATGCTATGATTAGATATAGCCACCCTGAGCAGAGGGATATTCTACAGCTCCCTGTGAAGGGCCCACGCTCACTGTGGCATCCCTAAGATGGAGCACATTTATCACATGTAGAAATGACTAGAAAATGTATCAACATTTTCTCTGTTGAGTATTTGTAAATGGCTATTTTCTGAAGCTCGTATCCAAACAGAGGATTCTTATGAAAAATTTCATAGTGATTTCCTTTGCCATCCTTGCCTACTCTGTGACTCCGGTGTGTCTCAGGAAAAAGGTTTTACCAACGTTAACTGGCAAACCACCAAGAACTTCTGCCATCCAGTCTCTGAAGTGACTGTACTATTTTTGCTAAAACTAAAAAAAAATTTTCAGTCAAAACCTGAAGCAGACATCTAGTAATGAAGTATTCAGAAAAAAACATGGAAGTTTAATCATTATAAGCCACTAAATCAGGGCCTAATAATGGCAATTTTGGGCCTCCCTAATTGACATCTTTAATCTAAAATAACTCCAGATAGAAAGAAAAAAAAGATAAAAAAAAAAGAAAAAAAAAAAAAGAAAAGATGAGCTTTTAAGTGATCTTAAGAAGAAGAGGAGATAGAAAAAAGTAGAATATTTTCAAAGTTCAGTTAATATACATTTTAATGACAGTTCCCCATCCTTTATCAAATGACTCCCCTGGTCTCAAAGTAGGAGTTTTTATTCACTGCTAACTTTAAAAAAAAAAAAAAAAGACAAGAAAAAATAAAGAAATACAGTGAGGGGTTATTATTCTTCTTCAGTATAACAATGCAAAATTCCATAAATAAATGAAAATATTTAAATTCCAGGCACAAGAGAAGTCAGCAGAAAATGCCATGAAAGCTGCATTTTAATTTGTCCCTTCTTTGTCTAGGGAGAACCTTTCAAGGTCGTCTGCAATTAGAAGGGCTTTGAACTCTTCCATTGGGGGAAAGAAAAAAAGAAAGGGATTACCTCAGCAGCAGTTTGAAAAGACTGCATAATGCATCTGTGTTGGAAGAAGAACGTATCTTGAACCATTACTCCAGATCCACAATGGATCTAGTTCCCATTTAACCAACAAAGTTAAAATGGACTTGTCATTAGAGCATCAGAAAAGGCTTTTTCTGTTCTTCAGATGCTTTCAATCTGATCCTAAGGAAGTCATTTGGGGGGAGCATCTAAATGTGATTTAGGCATCTCAACACCTTTGAGGGCAATAGGACCAGATATTGAAAGGTGCATGGATAAATAATAAAGCAGATAGGCGCTTTCTACGAGTTAAGGACAAAAAGTAGTCTTTGAAAAGTAGAAACCTCACAAGGTTCCTTTGGATATCAACAAATCATTATAAAATTTCAGGCTAGTACCAAAAGGAAATAAAATAACTAAATCTCACAGCGCTTTGGGAAACAAACACATCACTACACCTGGCCTTCTTAAATGTATGTGTCTCTTCCAGTATTTAAAACAATGAATATATACAAATGGAACAGATGCTTAATTCCAATTGAAAATTATGCTTAAAGTTAGGTACATACTAATTAAGCCCATATTAACCCAAACAACAGCAATGACTTAAGTCCCTGAATACAAGCCCATCCCCAGCCCTGCCACGTGTTTCACAGAGCAGTGGGAAAAGCCCTGATCCTCAGAACTTTGCAAACGTGCAGAGCCACAGCTACATCGGTAGAGCCAACAGGAGCCTGGCAGCAGCTCTGCTCACCCTGTGCCRCACAGTTTGGGCTGGATCCTGGGACAGAGCAGCCTCCTGCCTACCCACACATCTCAGGGAAGGCAAGCTCCAAGAGGGTAAATAAAGGGAGGTAAGACAAGCCTTCTGCATTAAGAATAAATATGCACACATGCATATCATAATAAGAAAAACACTGGAGAGGTACAATATAATCCCTCGAGCTTTGTATTTTCTCTCCTTTCAAAGGTGTTCTTTATAGGAATGGTGTATTTTATAGAAGTCAAGTACAGCGAGTTTGATTTGCATAAAGTTAGAGAAACCCTGGAGATGTATGTTCTCAGCCGCAGCAAGCACTTAAATGATGTCCAGAAGTCCATTACATGCAGAAATATCTAACATATTTTTAGCAAACGTTCCAGTTTTTGTTACTGTCACTATGGCACTCTCCTCAAAGGGAAAATAGGAAAGAGGAATGTAGAGAAAATGCAATAGCAATGAACATGTGAAGGGACACATGTGAAGAGTGCAACATCAGGCCTTCCCTTGGAGACAGATGTGGACGTTTAAACCACTTGGTCAGATTCCCACAGATCCCTACTGAATGTAGAGGAGAAGAAGCCATACACCAGGCTCCAAGGAGCCAGGGACACAAGGTCCTAACACTCACACCGTGAATGACATGAGTCCTGGCCTATCCTGAGAGAAGATCACCCTGTCCCTCCTCTTTCCTGAAGACTCATTCCCTCAACATCAGAGCCATGACGTCAGTAGGCCAAGCCTCTCCTCAGAGACAGAGATGATTTCTAAAGTGTGAAGTCCAGATTACATGACAAATTAATTTAAAATTAGAGTGGAATGTAAGAGATACTGTTTTGAGAAGAATCTTTTTTTCAGTTTTAATAAAACCAAGAAGTAAAAATGTTTGGTTAGGTAACTAAAATCTATAAAAAAAAATCAGATGCCAAATAATCTTCTTCCTCTTACAGAGAGCATATTTTTATGGATAAATTGCTCTTTTTTCTTATTTTTTATCCAAACCAAGTCTGGAAAATCTTTTGGTTTAAAATTGATAAAAGAATATTTTTGAAGTGCAGACTAACATTTCCAATATGTTTTTCTAACCTCTTTTATAAATGTATAAATATATTCCAAAAACTTTTGGAAAAAAAATAGTCTGTCAGATCTATTAAGATCAAGAAATATTTACCACAACAGTATGAATTTCTCTCCATACCATTTGGCATATATAAAAGTCATCTATATTGCCCCTTAGGACCAGAGCTTTTTGCTTTACATACCTTTACATACCTATGTGTTTGTCTGCATGGAGAACTAAACCAAGTTAGGTAATGCTGTTATACAAATGCAAATTCATGTATTATCCTAAGTCTCTCTGTGTGTTTTCTCAACCTGAATGGCAAAGTTTACCTAAGGATATAGTACATCCTAACTTTTCTTGAGTTTCATTGAGATAAACTTCCTGGAGCTGATTTTCCGCATAATTCATTCTTAGTTCTGTAAAACCAATTAAAAAATAAGGAAAAAAGAGGAGAAAAAAAGAAATTGAAAATATCACCTGTTCAGCATACCTGCTCAGAGAGGCCACTAGAACTCTCCTTGGTGGAGAAATGCACCAGTTAGTTAGGATCAATTTTGTCAATTTGAAGTGTTGTGTTGCAAGACATGGAGTCTGTATGAGGAATGCAAAATGTCACTGTAATAAACAGAATAATACACTGAGTTAAATCAGAATTTCACATTTCATTACATATTTTCTTCTTCTGTTATGAAACAGAGGAACAGAACTTCCTCAGTGTCTTTTCCACAATGCAGTTTTATCATAGCCAACACATAGTAAAAGCATCTAATCAACATCTTTCAATGTAATAAGGCATATGGTCATATGGTGGCTTATCCTGACATTTCTTTATTTGGTTGTGAATTATTAGTGATTTCCAAAAAAAATAGCAGAAACTGATAATTTTCTCATAATTACTACCTTACTAATTACCACGCTTACTCTCTAGAATACCTTCCCTTGTTGCTTTCAGCATAAAGATTAGCATTTTAACTGTATGCTTCATTTCAAGTTCAGACATGAAGATTTCAGATCATGTACTTCAGGCAGAAAAATAATGAAAACAGTAAAGCTCCAAAAGTGAAGATGGTGTTTAACTCTGACAGGCTTCCAGCAGTTGACAGTGAACATGAGAAATATTCTTTCAGTATATGAACACACATGTGGCTGGGTATCTGGTTTCATAGTCAGTCTGCCTAGGGATTTCTCCACCAAGTTCCTACAAAGGCAGGGATGTTTCCATAAAGGCTTTGCATCATGACCAAGTTTTACCCCACAAAAAAAATTCCATTTATGAACCATAGTGTTTCCAGTTTTCCTAGAGCAAGATCCTGTTCATATGCATAATTTCCTACAAAGAGCCTCGAAGAGATCAGGGTCTAAGGACAGCAGCTTGTGACTCTCCTAGGAAGTGAAAATAATGTATTATTAATTCATTGACTAGCAACAAGCATGTCACTTTTTCAAATAAGCAGATCTAATAAAAAAATCTGTGAACTTCTGAAATTATTTACATTTATTTTTTTCCATCAATATTCTGAGTGCTCATTTTTCTTTCAATGTTTGCTTAGCTAAATTTAAAAAAAAGGATGGGAAATTAGATTTGATAAAAAATACAGAAAGCATGTGATGCCAAAAAAAAAATCATTAAAGATTGTAACAAAAGTGAAGTTCGGTACTTTCCATCAAGTCCTTTTTCAGGCACATCATATATCTGGTCACTTTTAGTTGTATGTCTCAATCTTAGGCGAAGAAAAGCACTTTCTAAAGAAATGGCTTCTTAGCTAACATATAGTCAGCCTCTAAAATTTATGCAGATATTTAGTCTATGCAATAAAAAAGCTTATGTTGTGTTAAAGGTTCCCTCAAGCAACAATGTAACCCCATAAAACAGAAGCCAACTGCCATGCAGCAAACATCCTCATTTTCCCTGTCACTTCCATCCATCACTTATGTTGCACCAAATAGAAATAGTCACTTGACTCTCTTTCTTCATCAATTTGCAATTAAGAAATGACAAATAAAGGCTAAGGGGTAAGATAATACAGTATGTTTATGTGGTATATATCGCCAAATGTTTAATAATGCTGGCACAAGGGAAAATACTAATTTTAAAATATATTTTATAAGACTACTAAATTTCATTAATGAAATCACTGAAAAGTAATAGTTGATCAATAATGTAAGTATGGTCAACCCATACCAAATACTGCTTTTGTATTAAGATGTTTTATATAAATATTAGTAAAAAATGACTTATATGCATCATTTTGTGCGTTAGGAGAAATCACTGTGCAAAAGACCTAGCTATAACCTTCTCAAAATAATTTTTGGCATTGAAACACAAGATTTCTCAGTCAATAATGAGTTTCTGAAGTTGCTGTGCCACATTTTGTCATTTCAGTACAAAATGTATCTTGAGAAAACACAACCTTAACTTGAGATAATTTTTCTATTGAAAAATGAAATAGTATTGATGTATTTTTAAATAAACATTAGTCACAGGAGGTTCCACACAAGGCCAGGCTTTTCTGACATATTAGGCTCAGAGCTAAGACAGTGGTTAAAATCAGGACCATAGAAGAGTAAGCAGGACCACATTGTCTTATCTCCAGTATGCACTTGAAGTCTTTCCAAGACTGTTCTGCTCTTTCTTTCTGGTGTATCCATTCAGCTAAAACGTCCACCTATAGCAATGAGTTTGAGAGATTTTCAGTCTCCCACGTGGGGTGTTGTGACTCCTGCTAGAGTAACATAGAAAAAAAAATATAACATTTAAACAATCAGTGGCACTGTGATACTTATGTCATCAAATTAAAGAAATTACTTTTCTTTGAGAGAGGCAATACAAGTAAATAGTTATACAAAATGAACGCTTTGAATCAAACCTCAACAGTTTAGATATGCACCATTTAAATCCCTGCTTTCAACTTCTGTATCCTTCTCAGGCTTCTAAAAGACCATTTATTGAATCAATTAGCTGTGGAAAAACAAGTATCCTCTAAATAATGCAAAATACCAAATGCATGGTGAATAATTCTCTTCATAAGAAGCAAGATTGATTTTGCCTTTGATTATCCTTGCTACACAGAAATACTTTTTCCAATTAAGGTTAAAAAGTTAATGTTACAGAGTCAACAACTTGACAAAATATCACATTAATCAGGAAGTATAAACTCATTGGAATTCCATGTGTTATGCTGGAGGAGCTATTTCTGGAATATCAGACAAGTACTGAGATACAGAAGCATGTTCTGGAGCACTGATTAGCAAGGCCTTTTAAAACAGTAACATGATGATTGTACGAATAATATACCTTTAAACAAGGTACTAAAATATTCAGTCCCTCACCTCTTTTGTCAGGAACAATTAGGAGCCTAAACAGTTGAAATGTTTTCTAGAAAAATGTTGCATTCCATAGAACATTTTCTTTAAAGGTAGCTGAATGTGTCTGTTGTAACATACTACCACAATCAGCTCTTAACTATAGATATGCTTCCTCTCCTGGCACCCAGTACTGCAGGGACCTTGCTGTGCTAGCTACTGTAAGTATTATCACCACCTTGTCCATAACATAGAGGCAAAGTTAATAAACCTAGTTGGACCCTGCTGTGACTGAATCTGGATTAGCTTGGGCTGTTAGCTTGACCAGAATGGGTACAGGAGCTCACAGCAGCCACCCTTTCCTGGAAGGGCTCAGGAACAGGTAGCAAGTGGGCAAATAAGAAGGAGAAAGAGGGAGKAGGCGATAGCATCAGTCCTTGGGGCTTCTTCACATGTATCCTTGGTTTGGTGACTAGTCCCCATTGGAGCTGTTGGTGCTCTATACCTCTGAAAATCAGAYCACAGATGTCTTAAAGTACTTTTAAATGCTTATAATTAGAATGRCCCCATAGTTGTGGTTCTTATGTTCCAGACTGGGGGCAAGATACAGTTTTCTAGACAGCAGAACTGTAAAACAGATGAGCTATTACAAAAGAAACCTGCCAACTAA
Organism: Oceanodroma leucorhoa; assembly: GCA_030449065.1. NCBI lineage: Eukaryota > Metazoa > Chordata > Aves > Procellariiformes > Oceanodroma > Oceanodroma leucorhoa. The sequence continues at coordinate 11,354,716 of JASVER010000018.1, forward strand.
ATTCACTTCATTTGAGATTCAATTGTTGGCTCCCATCAAAGTGACRGACACTTTCAAAGGACTGTGATAACTTCAGGGTGTTATGTCTTCTTTGCATTCCCACACATCAAACTCAAAATAAGATGCTGGAGTGATGTTTGAATAACATGTTGTCACGTCTATAGGATWATGATAGCATAATGATGAGTGAGACATAAAAATATGTACAGACAGATAATGTTGGCTATAATGAAGGAGGGTATCAAAATATGGATATTAAGAAAGGGCAATTTCATAAAAATGAAACAATTGCTTGATAATTTTGTTAATGGACAGGGAATAGCACTCTGCTGTTGGTTTTATACTGATAACAGTGAAGCAAATGAAAGAAGTAATAGTGAGAATAAAATAATGATAAAACTTGTTTTTCAGGTAAAGTAATAACTCAGAACACTATTAAGAATATGGCTGTTATTATTTTTCTAATTTTTCTACCCTGCACAATGGATACATGTTCTCCCACTGTAAAACCAGTCATAAAAAGATATAATGAAAAGAATAATTATGGTCATTAATTTCACTTTGAACAACTTTTTTCTTTATCCCAGAGTGCAGCTACACAAGGACAATTCATAATTTGGCCTCTGGCAGTGAGATACTCAAAAGGAATAAATAGAAGCATCTAGTGTTGCCTAAGGTGGTAATAACCTTGCTAAGAATACATCTGAGAAAGACAGTGATGGGATCACAGCTTCCTTTGTGACAGTGAAAGAGTATTTGAAGTGCTATCTACACCTCTGTCACTCTTATTGCAGATTTCAGCATACATTACATTCCCATATCAGCTCCTCGAAGTATTGAACTAAACTCTGCTCACTTCTACCTAAGCAGTCCTTGTAAAATCAATGGGATTGTGTAGGTTTAACTAAAATAATTTGGTTAGTACACCAAAGATGAAAAGAGCCATTTTGCATTGTATTAATCATGACCCTGTCTGATATGAATTTTAACTTCCAAAAAAAAAAAAATCATATAATGTGATGGAAAGACTCTTAATTCTGAGGAAATTATCTGTGGAGAATTCAGAACAGCTATTCACAGGCTGAAGAATAAAGCCATTAGGTGAGAAAAGAAAGAGGCGGTGTGAGGTGGGGTGAGGTGGGGCAAGGGAAGGAGTAAAGGAAAAGGGAAAAAAACCTGCAAACCTATTGGAAGGAAGTAGTGGAACAAACTGAAAAAACTGATATAATTCATCTAGAACAAGGGAGGGGGAAAACACACATACCAACCATGATGAAATTTTCTCATAAAATAAATCTTAGCAATTTGAACAACTGTTGTGTGGGTCACATCACCATGAAAGAACAATTTTAAGATAGAGAATAAAAAAAGTCATCAAAAACATGTTTGAAGAATGATAATTGTTCTTTATTTTCTCATCTATGCACTGACATTTTCACAGTAAACATTTTTGAGAGCAAGAAATGGGGTTTCCATGTTTTCAGGGTGTTGAGAAAGCCATAACAGTGGGGACAGAGAGAGCTAATTAATTTCTAGTAAGTTCAGAAAGTTTACTGGGTACAATTGCAGAGGGGCAGGGAGGAGCTTCCTTTATGGCTAGGTAGGCACTTATTAAGGGGCAATTCATTCTAAATATTTGAGACATCAACTTTAGCAAACTGAATGCTGCAGCGTATTTCTCTGTGTAGAAGAAGCTGTAGAAGAAGCCTGGAGTGACCAGCTCTGAATAGATGTATATATTTAGTTATAGACATGGAAAGTTTCTTGGGGAAGGACTGGATATCTGTGGATATCCTTTATGAAATAACCAGATTTTCCAGAGTGTTTATTGAGATACCATTTTTCACTTTCAATCAAGAAATAATATGATTAGCCTGATGGTACTACTAGATTTAGCATCATGCTCCTTTGAGCCAACCTGTTGTTCTGGTCAACATTGTCTTTTATACAACAGACATCAGAAGTGGAACCCAGAAAGACAGCTGGACAGACACTGCGCTTAGAGGTGTGGAAGATGTGAGTTCTCTGAATATGCAGATAGCATTAAATGCTGCAAAGAACTAAAAGTTAAATAATATAATCCCAGTTGCAGAGTAAATGTTATTAAAACAAAAATGCCAGTATGATCATGGACAATCTCCATGTTCCAAAGAGAAGTCATGAGAAATACTGCTATCATTTATGGTCCACTTCAAGTGCTGGGGTGAACATGTGAAGATCCATTCTTTCCCCACACGCTCACCATGCTTTGAACCTAAGAAATCCGGAGGACTTGCTTTTGCAATGAAAGACAAACCCAGCACCACTGTAGTTTCTTGTGCACACTGCTAAAGTTGCAATACTAAGTTCTCTGTTTTATCTAACTGCTTATAGAATGGAAATAAGGATAGGCAAAAGACACATCCGTTTCTAAACAGTCACATGACAAATTAACAGTTATTACAAAACAACAAGATAAACTTATCTGACAATTAATATTAATATCAAGCTTTTAGAAATTGTTTTTCTCTCTGTTAATACAAGATAAGGAATAGAAGGCAAGCATATGATCTCAGGAAAGATGCTTCTTAACTATACTGATTTTATTCCTAACCTATGTAAATGACTTGATTTTATATACCCCTTGAATTAATTCTGTATGCGTCTCTGTCTCACAATGTGGTAAAACTGGAAAAGGTAGAGAGAAGGAAGGCAAAGACAGTCAGAGGCATGAGGTGACATCTCTGGCGAAGCAGACTAGGATTCTTCAAGCTGGAGAAGCTTTATAAAACCAGAAGAGTCACTGAGAGAGCAAACAGGGAAGAACAGTATTGTTTCTCCCAGTGCAATAAGCAGGATACATCAAGTCAACTAGAAGGTGATAGGTTGAGACTAAACTAAAGAGAGTTTAACTGAGCTCTGAAATTGCTTGTTACCAGTTGCGGAGGATCAGTATTTAAAAATGACTGGACATATCCACAACAATACTCTCCACTGGGGGTTATTAAATAGAAAAGCTGAGTCACAACTGTTGGGAGCTAGGAGAACACCTGGAAAAGAACATGTTTTTGTCATCCACTTCAGAACTTCTCCCCAAGCGTCTGGCAAAATACTGGGCTAAAATATCTTCAGCCAAATGTCATGCAGCAACATCTTACAAGGTGTGTAAGAATTTTTTTCCTAAATTTGTTAGGTAGACGACTCATATACTTGATGTAAACAATACACGTATAATGAAATGAGAAATAGCTTCAAAAACACTTACTGACTTCATTAATATTTATAATGATATTTGATGTTATGGTATCCTGATACATAGCTTATGATTTCAAACTAACCCATACATCCACTATTTAATATAATTGTTCCTTTTTATTTCATTAACAGGAAACGATTTATTTTTTTCTAATGTACACTGTTAATATTTATTTGTTTTTATGAGGTCCCAACCCTCTATATAGAAGATAACAAAACATTTAGCTAGCTCTCTCAAAAGCATAACTGTTTCTGTTTGCACGCCTGTTATTGTAGAAAGCTTTGGCATCATTATATTTCTCTTTTTAAAAGATTTCTTCATATTTTTGCATTGCAAGACAGGTTCTAATCTATGAGTTAATAAGCAAACCCAGATTAGCAAACTCATTACTAGTCTCACATGGGTTTTGTGAAAGTCTGAGATGTCAAAATAAATCAAATGAACCGAATATATATTTATACTGTACCCCATTGTCTGGTACTGGCATTAATAATCATGCTGTCATTAGTCTGTACTCATCAGGAGGTGAGACATGATTGTTTCTGCCACGCAATTTTTGAAAATGGGTTGATGCAGACCATGTATGATGCATGGTTCATTGTTTTCTGCAGGGTAAACTAGCACTCCATACCACTGTGACTTCTAGTACTCAGCTATGTCTGGGGACTTCTGCACTATGCTGCAGTGTGCAGCATAGACAGATCCAGAACAACTTGCCTGTGTCTTTCATAGTAAGTAAATATTAGAGCCAGAAGCAGAACACAAGCAGCCCTGGCTCCCAGCTACTATTAGATCACAGTTCTGAAGGGATTAAACAGTGTGTGTTAACACATTTCAGCTCAGCTGCTTCGCTTTGAATGCTCAGATTTTTCGTTTAAAAAAAATATCTAATCCTGGAGTTTCTCCATGTATTCATTTAGATTTGTAAATAGTGAAGAAAATGTAAAAGCTGCACGTTCCCCGCTTAGCTGCAACTGACAGCTGCAAGAAGGACAAAATGTGCAGGAAGAAGGAAAAAAAAAAAAAGCTTAAAACAATAGTTGAAGCAATTATGTCTTCCAATCACCCCCTCAACCACTACCACACCTGCTTTCCATCTATCCTTATTAACAAGTCTAATGCAAGAGATTAAAAACTAGAGACTTTCAGAATCCAAATACTCATTACCAGCTGTTATGTGCAGATGTCAAAAATTAGGACTTTCAGGTGGGTTACCTGAACCACAAACAACCTGTAAAAGCCTGGGTCAAGTAGTTTATCTCCTCATATAAAACTCATTGAAAAGAAGGCCTGTCTGTTTGGAACAAAAATATCATTTTAACAACATGCAGATGAAGGGAGAAAAGGGACACTAAAAAAAAGAGATGCCCTCAGCAGGAAAATGTATGTCTTCATTATATATATGAACTTTCTTCTTCAAAGGTTTCCACTGTATCCCATCCCAAGTAAAGCCATTATCTTGTGGCCCATGCTGTGCACTTTCAAAATTAGCAAACAGGTGTTAAATCTGGTATTTGACAGCTATAGCAATGACATGCATTGTCTTCACAGCTGTGGTAACTGGCACCCATTGTTACCATAAGAAGTGCTGGCAATTGAAAGAATAATTTGCATTATTTTGCAATTGCATAGAAATTACTATTGTGCAGACACTGCAGCCATCAGTCAGCTCTCTGGGCAGAGTATTCAATATCTTTTGTATCAGTGGAGACAGTAGTCCATTTATCTTGCAAACTGGCACTTAGCGTCAACTTGTTACTTAGTGGATTAGGTAAATGTGTGAATATAATCTCTGCAGCTTCATGAGTTATGAGATCTTCAGGCTATTGTAGTTAATGGTGGAATGACACTGGAACATCCACTGTGACCTTTCTCTCCAACCTTGAAAGAGAATAGTCTCCTGATTACTGCTTTTCCGTATAAGGCTCAAGGCTGAATTTTCACTTGAAACTGAGAATTTCCAAATCACCATCCTGAGACTTAGATAGACACTGAAGCTCAGATCCACAGTCAAACATAAAGAGGTTGTAATGCCAGTGTTGAGGCAAACTTTTCCTATTTACAGGCACAGATTTACCACTGGGGGCAAGGATTAGGAAATCCCCTGAATGCCTTCTGTTTTCTGATTCATTTTTTCATTAGTGGCTTGCTGTGAATTATAAAAGGCTACTTTTGGACCACAGTATCAGCTCCCTTCTTTCATAGAGCTCTCACAACATTTTAATGCATATTTTCTGCCCTAGAGTTCAATTCCAGGCCAAAACCAAAAGATTTTGCTTCCAAAACCAGACTATTGGTAACCAATACTACCAAAAGGATTGAAGATGTTTCTGCTCCATTGTTCCTGAAAAGACAAATATTGGTTTTTAATATTGCTTTGTCAAATCTACAGGACCGCAGAAGATGTTTTTCAGCCTTTTTTAAAAATTTTTATTAATATGGCAGACTAAAGAGTAAATTTCTCATGATTTGTTAAGAAATTAACGATCAGAAAGTGTTACAAACAGACTTATAATTAAAAACTAAGTGTTTAAAAAAGGAATTTGTAAATCAATCTGTTTGCTTAACTTCATGCTTAAACATATCCTAATAAGCAACGTATTTCCACAGCAAATCTACCATAAATCACTTCCTGGAATTATTTATATTTTTGGAATACACAGCCCAAATCCATAAATATTATGTTTAGATTGATTTATTTTAGTATTTACACACAGTCTGTTCTTCAAGCTTCTGGGCTTTTAATTAATCTGGATTTGGGGCATAAATTCTTTATGCCTTGATTAATACCAAGCAGGTTTTATTTAATTAAAGAGACAGACTGGTGAGAGACATTTTAATCAAAAATTTCATATGCATACAGTACATCTGTATTTTTTAATACAAGCTCAGGCACATTAAAACAAGATTTATTCTTTCTCAGCTGTTTTCCTTGTTGAATTATGGCATATTTCTGGTTCATGTGAGGAGTTACCTTCATGGACTCATTCCATCCCCTACCTCCTCTCTCCTCTGAACAGCAGAGCGAGAAAATAAGATGAAGTGACAGGAACAAACAGAAAAAACAAGGACAAAAGTAAAATAATCACATGCTGTGAAGCAACTTGTTAGATAACCCTGAATTTTCTAAAGCAAAAAATAATTAAATAAAAGGCATTTCTTGAGGATCAAAGTAATTCCAGGAACACACAGTAAATTCCTTTGGTTCTTAGGAAAGAAGTGGAAAACCAGAAACTTTCAAAAAGGAGTATCATATGGTCATATCTTCATTATCTTTTCAGCCATGCTGTTAAAAGGTTAATTTTAAAACAGTATGCATTATTTTTTGCATGGAAAATAATTGTTTGGCACAGTAATAAACATTTGGCTAAAGTTTTGCATCTGTCTACATTGTCTGTATATATGGTGATCAGCACAATACATTTTAGCAGCTTTTGATTTTTCAGCGTATTTATTTACCACTCAACCATTTCTATCCATGTTTAAGGTTTTCAAGTATCTGTAATTAGACAAAACAGTATTTTTTAAAATAGAAAGGATAGTCTTCACAGTTCATAGCACAGATACAGTCCTTTCATTTTTTACAGAACAGTATTTTGGGAGGGATAAGATCCATTCAAATGAATAGTGAGTAAGATCTGTGAAAAATGGGAGTCTTTGAAACAAACCAGTATAGACAAACTATATCATTCACAAGGCATTTCTCTAAAATCAAGGGCTACATTCATAATACTCTATCTTGTCTTTGCCACCTTTTTTAGGCTTTTTTAAAAAAATATTCTGTGCAAGTATATATGTGTATGCAGGTTCAATATATACTATTGTGTAAATGGATTTAGCTAACTACGAAAGAGGAAGGGTGAACGTCCCCCCATTGCGGAGAGAGGATGATGGTCAGGTGCAGCCCCTCTAAGCAAGGAGGAGATTATGCCTGTCCAACAGGCAATCAGGAATGCTCAGAGGAGCTTCAAGAGCAAGCTGCTTAATAAAGCAAACACTGCAAAGGAGAATCACTTCACCTGATTTGGGCGTTTGTAATGCAGTCATGCAAAGCTAAGGTCACCCTAGGTTTGGGTGTTTGGGGTGACCCAAGTAGTCTACTTTTTCTACCTATTTAAGTTTGAAGAAAATTCTATCCTCAACACCATTAGTTAGAGCTGCACTGACAAGAAAGAGGGCAGACAGTGGTGGCTCCTCAAATGTTTGTCTTCATTATAGATGTCAACATTTAGTCAGAGTAATCCTCTCTGGAAAAGTATTGTCTATGTCTGCTAGCCTGCAGCCTATCTGGGACTGGGGGATACCTGAGAGGAGTATGAACTTCTTGGCAACAAGGAGATTACCCAGCATGAAGTCCACCTTCAGAGGTGACAGGAAACCTTGAGGAGAGGTGTGGTGTCAGGAAGACACTGAGACATAATCATGGGGAACATTTGTCTCTCCCTCCACTACTTTTACCTTTCTGGCTTTCTGAATTTATGCTGCTATGTTCTGGTTTAACATTTCACATTTTAATAAAACCTAGGTTTAGCAGTTTGTCATCTTTTGGGGTGTTTGTTTTAAAGACCAGAAGAGCAGCTTCTTTCAAAGAACTGGCTATTAAATCTTCTAGTGAAAGGTGCTGTTAGAATTATTGGAAGCTTTGAGTAGGCAGTTTTCCCCCAGAGAAGGTGGTTCAACTTTTCCAAACTCAGTCAGATATAAAAGCTGAGAATTTATGATGGTTTATTTGCAAACCAATTCATGTTAGTTAATGCCTAACTTCATTTTTTGAACTTTTCAGAAACTTTTTCCCCCCCCTGAACTCGCTGTTTCTGGAGCAGAAATTTACCTCAGAGGAGGATCTTTCAAATCTAGATGTGATATCTACACCTAAATTACTCATCCTGTATTTCCTTTATAAACAAAAAAATGAAACAAGCCAGATAACTGTTTTCTCTGATAGTGTTATCTTGGTGTTCATCTACAAAGAAAGACATACAAACTAGCTAAGATTTTTATATCCAGCTTCTTGAGACTATTGCAAGATTTGATGGAGCCCATCAGATGACTACAAGTGGAAGAACAGAAACTCATGTGCAAAATTCAAGCTGATCCAAGACTAATTTGTGTTGTTGCCTTGCCAGTATACATTTAATAGATAATTTGGTCATAGAAGCAGATAACCATTGGTACGTAACAGATAGCAGGTAACAGGCTGCATTATTGGCTGCAGGTAACTGTCACATTTTTACAATATTGAACAGAACAGCATTTCTCTAAATAAACACCAAGACTTCAAAAATCAATACCTCCCAAGACATCTGAATTCTGAAATCCATACTTATTTTCCCCAGGTGTGACCTGCTCCAAAGTAGACATTCTAGACCAAACATATGTTTAAGAATATCAGTTTCTGGAAACATGGGAAAAAATTCTTCAGGTGGTAGTACATGAACAATAAACTTTCTCTAAAAACCTTGGAGTTGAATTTAAAAAAAATAACAAAAGACACAAGGGTTTTTTGTTTGTTTTTGTTTGTTTGTTTGTTTGTTTGTTCTGAAAAGGAAATACCTCCATACTGCATGATTACAAGAAGTAAACAGTGCCCAGAGGTATCCATCCTGCAGCCTGGGCATTCTTGGAGGTTGCCAGTGCACTTCTAAGAGATCCACAGAAGCTGACTGAGAAAAGCAGTTCACAATACGTGATGTTTCAAACAGAAAGAAGAGGAAGGTCACAAATAAAAAAAAAAAAAAAAAAAAAAAAAAATGAAAACCACTGACCTGGATACAAAAGGTAACAAATAATACCATCTACAAACTAACATTCCTCTTTTTAATAACAATCAACCATCATTAGTTAAATTAAAAATAAATGCAGGATTAACGTATCAAGCATCATAACATCATTCAAACACAGTTCACATGGGGTCTTTAGATAAAATAGATTGGAGGAGTTGTTAAAAGATGAGAATTAACAATGATTTTCACTCTTTGTTGACTTTGGATGGCTGAAGGGAGATGTAGGAAGTTTTGTCTGCCTTCACAAATCTCTTCAGTGGCCACCACATTTTTTGGTGTGATGTTCCTAAGCAGTATTTGTGCCAAGACTTTCATGTGTTCAAGTTGTGCAGTGACTGGTTTTAGAGAAAAAAACCCACAGAGCTGCTCTCTCTCCCTCTCTCTGACATACTCTCGAACACTGATTTATTGTGTTTCACCATCTGCCTGTCAATATCTCCCTTCTCTCAACTGAAAACCACTTTGAGGTTTTGTTTCATGTTTTACAGCATCTTATACATGGACAACACTCCTAAATATTTTTGTGAAGTAAAATAGTCAGTGTTTTCACATGAGTGAGATGAACCACCATGTGCTCTTGAATGGGTTGTCATAAAAGCTGGGAAAGATGACAATGTACTGCACAGTACTGTGAGTTTTGAGTGTAACCTGTGAAACTCACAGTAGAATAGGCTCATCTCAACTCTTCTGAGCAGCTGGCCTGGATAGTAACACAGAAATTCAGGGCTTCAAAAGGCAAATGAGCAAAGTCTTACCTACCCTGGTGCAACACAAAGAAGCCTTGTCTTGCCTTGCCTTGCCATTGTTTCTTTTCTTTTCCCTTTTGTTTTTCCTTTTCTTTTTCCTTCTCTTCCTACTACAAATGCACAGAGGAGGCTGGTTGTCACTTCTATTCTGTCTGCTCTTTCCATGTGTAAGTCTTGGTTTATCTTTAGAGCCACCTCCTGCAACATCTGTATCTATAAATTGGCTGTAGGAAAGGGCTTCATGTACCTACCTACAAGGCAAAAGCCAACACCAGACAAGATATGAATGAAATATATATCTTGTATATGTTATGTAATACATAATGTTCCTCTCATCATCATTCAGAAGAGCTCTGGGCTGGACATACTCCCCCTCTTTTCAGTGGAAGCTAACAGTATTTAGCAGAAATAGTTGAACAACTCTCAGCAAGAAAATGGTCCATGCTTTCCTTGAAGTTGTGAACCATTCACAAAGACGGTTGTGTGTTTGTTGCACCTCCAGTTTGCTGCACCTCTAGTTTCTGTTTAAACTTTTTGTGTTAAATACTTTTTAGTTTGTTTGTTTAGGGCTGTTTCTTATCAAATCTGGTCAGAAATCATATGATATGCTTTTTGACTTTTCAGAAAGATATGAATCTTGATTTTGAAAAAATATCTTAAGCAAGATGGATGGCAAAGGAATCTGAATCTATACTTTTCTACATAACTTCACTCAGGCTTTTGTAAGGCGTACATTTTACACAAATATCCTTACAAAGAAATAACCACTGCTATAAATAATTGGAGGAGAAACTATTCTGATGCTTCATTATGAGCCTAAAAGCGCAACTAAAGAGTTCTTTTAAACAAAAGTTGGTAAATACTTTGTGTATTCCAAATGTACTATAGTTCTGAGAATCTACCAAAAGGAAAAATTGTTACAAGTGTCATATGGATGTTTTTCTCATTTTTTTCTCAGAATTTCACATGTTGAAAAAAATGCTCTGTGACTGATTAAAAACTGGTTTATTTTAATAAAAATGTCAGTGGAGACTGAATTTTTTTTATAAGTACAACTCATATCATATATTGTGGTTCATTTGGGGAAAATTAGTTGCCAAATATACAATAAATACATGCAGTTCTGTCCTGGTACTTTGCTGAGTACTAGAATGAGAATTTATTTGGCTTTTAAAATAATATGTTAAACATACTGCAAAGTGCAAATATAACAAAGCTCAGGTGGAGCTTTCCATCAGAAAGTTCAGTCCCTATCTCCACGGAACTTAATGGAATTCTGTGTGAAATTAGACCCAAGTTTTGTACGAGCTTCACAGACTCTGCACAGATTTTGAGCAGCATTTGTTATTATATTAGCTTTAAACCACACATATAGCTCCTCTCCATTCAGATTGTCATTGCTAGAAAAGCAAGTAGTGCCATTGAGACAGTTGATGTTCAGATCAGGTTGAGCATTGAAGATGATAGGAAGTATTACTTTTACCCTTAGATTCATACCACTACCATCACCCACAGTTTTCCCGGAGTGTCCCAAGAAGCAGCAAAGTGTACAGCTATCAAGCATTGCACTTCCCTCACAACTTATGTCTCTGGGATTTCAAACACCTTAAAGATCATTATATACTAGTACAAGGAGTCAGAAAATGGTAGGGTTTTATTTAGATGAGAAAAAAATGGAATTTTTTTCAATGAGTAGGGAACTGCATGCTAATGTCATTTTGATTGCTGGAAACATCTTTTGAATAAGTTTTCTAATATTAACCAAAAAAATAATATAACTGTTATGAGAATAATCACATCACAGAACAATTCTACAAGGCTGTCTTCACTCATATATTGTTTTCCTCCCTTTTTAGCAGATTAATGTCGGAGTTTATCGATCGTATTGACAGAGAAAATGGTTGCAATGTTCCAAATATCAGTCAGACTTCCTGTGTAGAATGAAATTTTGAATTTCATTCATTACTTTATTACCACAAATTGTTGGAAGAAACATGTGTTCTTGGATGTTAATTAATAGCTCATTATTATTATACAAATTAACTTGGCAGCACTATGTACCGTATATTTGCAGAATAATGAATTACGTTAAAGAGAAGCCAAGATGGTAAACATTGAAGTGCATGCATCTATTATCAGCTCCTTATAAATGCATAAGCCTTTCCTAGGGCGTTAAACAGAAATCCTAATGAGAGGCACACTAAAGTTAAAAGAAAAAAGGAAAGGAAAAGAGTAGGGAAAAGGATAAAGAGTGATGCATGTACAACTTGAAGTACCGAGCATTGCACTGAGAAGCAATAGCTACTGTTTCAGTCCCACAGGCATGTGCTCTTGAATGGGTTGTCATAAAAGCTGGGAAAGACGACAATGTACTGCACAGTACTGTGAGTTTTGAGTGTAACCTGTGAAACTCACAGTAGAATAGGCTCATCTCAACTCTTCTGAGCAGCTGGCCTGG